>WEIS01070730.1:24642-35140 GCA_013389965.1 Todus mexicanus
CCTAATCAATAAGTCTCTCTCCTTTATTTCCTTTCTTCCATTTTTGGATGGGGAGGGGGAGAGAGCATTCTGTTGCAGATTTCGGGGGTGCCCTGACCCCAAAGTGTGACACTAGCAAACCTAGTTTGCCTAGCAAACTTCGCCCAGCTGCTACAAGCGCAAGGAGACGAAAACTTGCGTACCACGCAAGTTAGTTTGATGTCTTTCTAGACACAAACGAAATTGTATGAAGAGCTAAAACTGNAGCCCAGCTGCTACAAGCACGAGGAGACAAAAACTTGCGTGCCACGCAAGTTAAATTGTATGAAGAGCTAAAACTGAGTAAGCTGAACTCATTGCTCAGGGTGGATGTACCAACACCACGCGAAAGGAAATGAGAACCTACCTAAATCAAAGAAAAAAATTGCACATCCGAAGATAGAGGATTTAGCACCCTTTTGCTCTTGCAAAGCACCATCTTTCCTGCAGGAACAGCGCTCTTCTAACTTTTTGTGTGCTTTCAGATTTTTTGGAAGGACCGATTCCTTGAAAGGAGACTGCTATTTAGAAGGAGAGTTCCAAGCTCCGACCCTGGGCCACCAGTGCAGAATAAAAATGCTTTATTAATCATATTAACTGTGTACAGGCAGATTTCATTGTAGTTCTGCTTGTACCTCTACATCCAGTTGGATTCTGTTCCCATAAGGAAAACATGCTTCTCATTGCTAGGACAAGCAACCAGATTGGAAAGTCACTTGTTTGAGGCTTTCTCAAGATCTTATCCATTTGTTTCAACCTCTTGGCTTTGGGGCTGCCTTTAGGCTCAGGCTTTAACTTATATGCTGTGCCTTCGTATCTCTGACTCCACTGGCTGCACTTTCCTGGCTTTACTTCATCCCAGCCTCGTCCCCACGGACTTGCCCAGTGATCCAGGACTGTGGCTGTTCCTGATCATTGTCATCATCCCTGCCCCACTTGCCATGTGTAGGTTCTATGGGGCTGTGTCCTTGTCACAGAATGGCCCTGCCTGCTCCGCTGTTCCTCTTGTCTCCCAGAACACCTGCCCTTGAGGGGCAACCCCCTCCTACTGCTCTGCCCCCCCACACTTTGTTGAACTTCTTTGTGAAATGTATTTACTGAAGTTTAATTAGACTTAATATGTGATCTCCTCCCCTTTCAAATAGCTGTCATCTCTCTCCATATAGTGTGTTAGTGGTGGTAGCACAGCTACGAAGATTGAAGTAAAAATACCAGCCACTTCCAAGCAGTTCCTGACACATCAACCTTCAGAACTGATCTTGAACAGATCACTTTTTCCAGCTCGACGTGCCATCAGTTTATCAAATACCTGATCCTGGGATAATACTAGGACAAGCTCCCATAGATTTGCTTAAAGATGACCTATTGTTAACTTGGAGTGACATAGATCAATATTGCATCTGCTTCTGAAAATACTGGCTGCAAAGTATCATAGGTGTCAATATCAATGTCCATTAGCCTGTTCTATCTTTCTTTCCTCTTCCCTTCTCCTGTACTTCTTCCTTTTCACCTCACCCATCTGAAGGTGCCTCCTTTTCGTTATTCCCCTTGTTGCCAGGAAGTTGCTACCACTGCTCTCCCATTCCCAATCCTCCTCCCTAGGACCATTTCTTCCTTACAGCATGCAAGCAATGTCTGTCGTTACTGAACATGTAGCATCCACCTCCTTCCTTGCCTCATTTCCATGTCCTGATACCTGCTTTGTGGCGTTCAATTGTGGTTTTGAGCCGTAGCAAATCAGCCAAGGCATGTGCTGAGCATCACTGTGGTCAGCCTAGACAGACAGGAAAAGGTGGGTATTCTTAAGCAACAGAGAAGACAAACTATTTATTTGCTCAATTGAACAGAGAGAATGGTTACCACCCTTACTACCCTGCTTCAGTTGTCTGTGTGTAGTCAGGCAAGAGACGGACAAAGGAGAGAGCTAGTGGTAGAGGTTACGTAGAGATGCAAATGTATGATATCTTGAGGAGAGAAAGACATCCCAGGGAGCCTGTGAATCCAAGCTAAGCTGCATTGACCACTTACCTCAAGTGCCTGTATGCCCAAGTGATAGTTGGCATCATCCTGTAGGGGAGTAGATGCTGGTGGTGCCCCCCCACATTCCTCTACAGGGGTCCTGGTGACGGGTGAGGCAGCCAGGGTACTCATGAGCCAGGTTAAAGTTAAGTGAAGGAACCATAAAAAAGGTAGAGGTATTAGAGAGACATTTTGGTGATTTTTGCTGATCTCATTCTGTGAATGAGATTCATTTGTTCTGTAAATACCGTGTTGCATGCAGAGCAACCTTCACAGGGAAGCTTCCAGAATAATCTGTAAGACCTGTAACACTTCTGGGTTTTGCTGATGTTTTGGGATTTTGGGGGGGTTATGTTTTTGTTGTTCTGTAGAGGTTTGTTTGTTTGTGGTTTTTGTTTGTTTGGTTTGGTTTTGGTATGTAGTTTTATTTTGGGTTTTTTGGTTGTGTTGTTGTGTTGTGGGTTTTTCTGAGCAGAGAGAAGAAGAAAACAGTAGTTAGGGATTACAACAAAAACCCAAAGTGGTTCCTGGGAGCAAAAAGCCCACTATGATTTCCTGGGTATCACCTGAAAGGACTGGAGCACAAGCTCCTTCTGAAATGTGTATGTCTTCCCAACCTCAAAGTGGCTGGGAAGGAGCTATGGATATCAGTTTTCCAGTGCCTCAGCTTTCTTCTCGATGCTCACCTGCAATGCTCTGCCACTCATTTATCACAGCCTACAATGAGGAAGTGTAGCTTAGATGTCTTCCACATCCTGAAGTACTGCAGCTGAATGCACTCTTCCCATTCTTGTAGTGTTGTTTTCCACCATCTATCACGGGTCTTCTGAGCCAAAGCACTAAGCAGCTAGGAAGTGACTTCACTGCCCATGGCTTGTAGGAGATTGTACAGGACAGTTTGGTTCTGCAGCAATGTATACTGTGGCATGTTTGTCACTACTTATTGCACCCTCACAAAAACTAGACCCACACTGCTGCAGGGGCCAGGCAGAAGTCACAACTAAAATTTTGTTCTCAATATTTTGAAATGCAAATGAAAACTTGGCTGTGTGGTGCAGCATCTTTGCTGAGGCTGTTGGAGGAGTGGGTGGTCTAGGAAGGAGAGTGTTGCCTCCTTCCCCAGAGTAACCCACAGTGGGAAGGATCTGCTCTTCTCCAATGCTCAGGGTAGACAACAGCAAACCAGCCATGCTATGTTGGGAGATCCCAGATGACATGCATAAAGTGTGCAGCAGCAAAGGAAATATCACATTCATGTGGCATTGAAATGCATTATTTTCTCAAACATTTTCCTGAACAATTAGAAATAGTCAATTTAGTTATACCTAGAGTTTCTGTTCTATTCATCCTTCTGGTCTCCAGTTTGTGCACACATTTTCCAGACATGTTATATTTTGTATACCCTCTGACTCTCTCAGCTTATCAAAGGACTGGGTTAAGCAGAAAGGAAGAGTGGTGACTGGCTACTTTTTTCCTACCTGAATTCACATTCCCTGATGGAAAAAAAATTAGGCTTTTTATTAAACTGTTAATATACACATATACATTCATAAAGTAAAGTAACATTTTCAGACATGTCATATTTATATCACACCAAAATGTTAAATACTGAAAAAGAAACCTTATAATCTGACTGATCGCTTTCTTGATTTATCTGAGCTGATTCTTAGACTTATCCCTTAATTGAGCTGGGAAGTTATAAAAAATGATGTGGTCTAAAATGATCAAGGACCTAGGTGTTTTTTGCTTTGAACCAAAATAAAATTATTTTTAAAATCTGAATATTTTTACAAGATAAGTTTAAGAAATATTAAGAAAGCTGTATCTGTGTATCCCCTTGTAATAACTAAATTTTCTGCCTAATATCTATCATACCTCTGGTCATGGATTCCTTAATTTAAGAGATTAGTCATCTATTTGGGGTGTTTAAGTCTGTATGAATAAACTTTTTAGAGGTTTTTAAAATAAAAATCTTTTATTATGGGGAAGAGTCCATTGCTGGAGACTGAAGAGTATGCAGTCATAATTCCTTCCTTATTGAGACATAAAGTTTTATTACTCATGTAACGATATGAGATGATTTAGAACATCATGATAAATCACTTCTTAACTAAAATCCATCATCCACAAAATATCTCTCTCAAATCATTCAAAGTCTGCAGTTACAGATTTGAATTGCCTTGAGTGACTCGGTGACTTCATTTCTGGTTCTTACGTACCTGGTGCACCCATAATTCAGAATTAATTTAACCATATCGTGTAAATAAAATATGAATTCTCGGCAGCACAGGCATCAGGAAGTGCTACTTACTTGAGAAAATGTTGATGCTGTGCAGCCTTAAGCAGCCCAAAGTAAAAAAACGTGTTAATGGCTCTTTGCAGCTATAGGCTTAAATGCATGACCTTGATCACCCTGTTTGAAACAAGCACACATAAGCTGCAGTCCTGCCCTTCTCAGCTGCATCTGTAAGATGGATATATGAAATATCCTCCCAAGCAAACAGTAAAACTCCATCATAGTCAGAGTTCACTTGGTGGGATGAGCCATAAGACTCGAGTGCTACAACTGATGGCTATAAATTGTTCAGAAGGAACAGGCAAGGAAGAGGAAGGGGGCTGTTCTTTACTTTAAAAGAAATGACATATTTCACAAAGCTGTCTTTGAAAAACAGAGATGAACTGTTGAGAGCTTATGGGTAAAATTTAGTGGCCAAGCCAACAAAAGAAACTCATCGTTGGTGTTTACTACAGACCACTCAATCAAGGGGAGGACGTTGATGAAGTTTTCTTACTTCAACTGCAGGACGCATCATGCTTTCAGGTTCTGATCCTGCTGGGGGCGACTTTAGTCAATTTAAAATCTGCTGGAAAGCAGCACATCGTGCTATAAGACATCCAGGAGACAGTGTGTTGAGGATAATTTTTTAATCTGAATGAAAGATAGCCCAGGCAGAGGAGATGAACTGTTGGACCTGCTGCTCACCAACACAAATGAACTAACTGGAGAGCTCAAGACAGGTGGCAGCCCGGGCTGCAGCCTGGGCCTTGGCCCATCATGAGCTTGAGGGATATGCACCAGGCAAATCATGAAACCAAGAACCTGAATTTTAGTAGAGCAAATTTTCAGTTGTTTAAGGAACTAGTGGATCAGACCTCTTGCAAAACTGCCCTCAGGAACAGAGGAGTAGAGTGGAGCTGTCAGGTATTTGAAGACATTCTTCGTAGAGAACAAGTATTCTTGATTCCCACGTGTAAGAAAGCAGGCTAGGAATGTAGGAGACCAGTATGGCTGAGTAAAGACCTTCTGGTCAAACTTAAGCGCAAGAAGGGAATACACGGGCAGTAGAAGCAGGGACATACACCCTGGGAAGAATATAGGGATGCTGTCTAGGTGTGTAGGGATAGGATCTGGAAAGCTAAAGTATATGTGGTCCTGAATTTGGCAAGGGATGTGAAGAATAAGAAGGGCTTCTGCATGTACATTGATAGGAAAAATAAGACTAAAGAAAATGTACCCCTAATAAATAAGGAGATCTAGTGACAACCGATATGGAGAAGACTGAAGTACTCTACAATATTTTTGCCTCAGTTTTCACTAGGAACCACTCTTCCTACATTTCTCAAGTCCCTGATCCTAAAGGCAGGTCCTGGGGGAACAAAGGTCATGTCTGAGACCATATGAGGAACCTGAACGTTCACAAGTCCATAGGACTTGACAAGATTCATCCCAGAGTCCTGAGGTAACTGTCAGATGTAGCTGCCAAGCAACTGTCCATAATATTTGAAAAATCATAGTAGTCAAGTGAAATTGCCAGTGATTGAAGAAAAGTGAACATCACACCCATTTTTAAAAATACTGTGATAATCCTTTGTGACAGGGAATAGGTAAAAAAGAAGACTCTGGGAACTATTGACTAATCAGCTTCACCTCATAAGATCATGGAGCAGATCCTCGTAAGCTATGTTGATGTATATGGAAGACAGAGAGGTGATAGGTAAGATGTATGGATTTGATGGATCGACTGTTACATAAGGAATTGGCTGGATGGTGGCATCCAAAGAATTATAGTCAACGGCTATAATGTCCAAATGGAAACCAGTAACAAGTGGTGTCCCTCAGGGGTCTGTACTGGGACCAATATTATTTAATATCTTCATCAGTGACATAGACAGTGGGACTAAGTGTACCCTCAGCAAGCGTCCAGATGACACCAAGCTGAGTAGTGTGGCTGATGTGCTAGAGGGAAGTGATACCATCCAGGGGGACCTTGATAGGCTTGAGGAATGGGCCCATGTTAACCTCATCAAGTTCAATAAAGCCAAGTGCAAGGCCCTGCACCTGGGCCAGAGCCATCCCCAATATCAATACAGACTGGGGGATGAACTAACTGTAAGCAACTCTGCAGAGAAAGGCTTGGAGATACTAGTGGATTAAAAGTTGGATATGAGTCCGCAATTGGAGCTCACAGCCCAGAAAGCTAGTTGTATCCTGCGATGCATAAAAAGAAGCGTGGCCTGCAGATCAAGGTCAAAATTTTGGGGGACCAGAAAAATTAGCTTTTAAGAAAGCTTACTGACTGCTCCAGGATAGTGCTGCTACATCAGGTGTTTGGAAGAAGGATAGAGGCCTAACTTGAACCGAGGAAATGCATTTGCAAAGGGTCGAAAAACTTTACAGGTAAAGGTACTGCTGGACTGACTCTGATATGAGTGAATAGAATGGAATAAGGTATAGAATTTGAAGGAAATATGTATGCTACAGAACTAACCCCCAAGAAATTTTCCCTCAGTAGTATCTGTACTCCCCAGCTGTGGCAGGCACAGCCTTCCTGAGAGGCAAAACAGACAGACCCCCTGGAGTGTGCAGGAGCAGTTTGGCACCTTGGCTGGAACAATCTGCACCTCAGGCAGAGCAAGTTGCACCTTGCAGTGCTTAACTGGTGCCTTAGGATCTGGAAAAGCAGGCTCCCGGGCCAGGGCTTGCCTGGGGCTTCTCAGGGTTTGTCCTCCTCAGCCAGTTAGGATGACCACAGTGCACCCTCGACTAGGGTGTGAATGGGGTCCTGCCAAAGAACCAGGAGAAGTGGTCCTTTGCAGAGCAGCATGCCTGGCAGTAGGACCCTCCCCTTGGACCTGCCATCCAAAGTTACTTCCACAGGTCAATTAAGTGGATTGAGTGAGCCTTGCACCTCCCCCACCCCGACACATACACTTTGGGTGATTGGTTTCTCTTGAGGGCACTCTAGTGCGGGAGGGTTCCCACTTTTACCTGTGAGTGTATGCCCATTTTGATTTATCATCCTTAAGGTTTGGTTAAGTCCGTTAAGTAACTNCCAGATGACACCAAGCTGAGTAGTGTGGCTGATGTGCTAGAGGGAAGTGATACCATCCAGGGGGACCTTGATAGGCTTGAGGAATGGGCCCATGTTAACCTCATCAAGTTCAATAAAGCCAAGTGCAAGGCCCTGCACCTGGGCCAGAGCCATCCCCAATATCAATACAGACTGGGGGATGAACTAACTGTAAGCAACTCTGCAGAGAAAGGCTTGGAGATACTAGTGGATTAAAAGTTGGATATGAGTCCGCAATTGGAGCTCACAGCCCAGAAAGCTAGTTGTATCCTGCGATGCATAAAAAGAAGCGTGGCCTGCAGATCAAGGTCAAAATTTTGGGGGACCAGAAAAATTAGCTTTTAAGAAAGCTTACTGACTGCTCCAGGATAGTGCTGCTACATCAGGTGTTTGGAAGAAGGATAGAGGCCTAACTTGAACCGAGGAAATGCATTTGCAAAGGGTCGAAAAACTTTACAGGTAAAGGTACTGCTGGACTGACTCTGATATGAGTGAATAGAATGGAATAAGGTATAGAATTTGAAGGAAATATGTATGCTACAGAACTAACCCCCAAGAAATTTTCCCTCAGTAGTATCTGTACTCCCCAGCTGTGGCAGGCACAGCCTTCCTGAGAGGCAAAACAGACAGACCCCCTGGAGTGTGCAGGAGCAGTTTGGCACCTTGGCTGGAACAATCTGCACCTCAGGCAGAGCAAGTTGCACCTTGCAGTGCTTAACTGGTGCCTTAGGATCTGGAAAAGCAGGCTCCCGGGCCAGGGCTTGCCTGGGGCTTCTCAGGGTTTGTCCTCCTCAGCCAGTTAGGATGACCACAGTGCACCCTCGACTAGGGTGTGAATGGGGTCCTGCCAAAGAACCAGGAGAAGTGGTCCTTTGCAGAGCAGCATGCCTGGCAGTAGGACCCTCCCCTTGGACCTGCCATCCAAAGTTACTTCCACAGGTCAATTAAGTGGATTGAGTGAGCCTTGCACCTCCCCCACCCCGACACATACACTTTGGGTGATTGGTTTCTCTTGTGGGCACTCTAGTGCGGGAGGGTTCCCACTTTTACCTGTGAGTGTATGCCCATTTTGATTTATCATCCTTAAGGTTTGGTTAAGTCCGTTAAGTAACTGTGCAGTAGTTTTAATTCCCGACCAACATCAGAACTTGTATTTTTGTCATTAAGGAACGCTCAGCAAAGTGTTTGCAATAAACCCCATTTTCATAGCAGTTGCTGCTTGCTTTCTGGGTGCCTCCGTGACACCAACTGATTCAATCCCATGGCAATGTATTTCATAACCCACAATCCACAGTGGGGTAAGCATGTGAAACCACTGTGAAATGTAGTACCAGTACAGATATTGCCTCCAAATACACATGATATGGTTTTATATTCTCACTTATAATGCTATTTTGCTGTTTGTCTTCTCTAGATGAAAGTCCCTTCAAACTCCTACCATGTTTCTCGGCAGTTTCTCACACTTTAGGTGCACCATGGTCATAGTAAACCAGCATCACTGTCGCGCTTCTAAAACTGACCTTTCTGTCACCAAAACTCCACAAGAAGGTGTATAATATTACATCATTGAAAGAAAAAGTGAAAAAATCCAAATGACTGCATTTTTGGTCATATGAAATGATCACCAGGGTCTCCATTCTTTCCCACATTGTACTACATATTATTGAAAATATCCAACTCATTCCAAGAAAAAGAATAATTTTATGTATATTCAGTTTATCTTACATCACAAAACTCACGGATTGGAAAAAGTCATGCCCTAGTTTATCTCGGCAGTTCTGAGTACATAACTGTTTCACTAAGCCACTTGATTCCTACTATTTTATTAAAGAAATGCCTGCAGCCCAAACTCTGTTTTTCATAAAGAAAACATATACACCTTTTTTTTTTCCCCCCAGCTGCTCATTCTATCTGACAAAACGTCTGAAGTATGGAGTAAAATTAAGCATAAAAATAAACTCTATCTTAAAATAAGAACATACAAATGAATGTGTTTACCTATCGTTCTTAATGAAAAGAAGTATTTTACAGAGAAGACAATAAATAATTTAATTCAGCAACATATGAATACAAGAACACAGAATGCGAGGAAACTGAAAGAACTTCTATATGTTACTATGAGACGTTAAAGGTACCTGGTGATTTAAGAGAGCTGGTTTTTCACGTTAACGTTTTTGGTGAAAACTGTCCTTCTTTTATTTTTTATTAGCTCCCAGTAGAGCTAAATAGGGCACTACGTCTAAAGGTTTCATTAATTTTAAGAGATGAAGCCGTGTTACGTGAAACAATCCATAACCCAGATACAGAGCTGAGTGGCTACTTTGTGTTACTTGCTTCTTTTAAAAGCTACTTTACTCTAAGAAAATGCCTCGAGATTACCTCCATTTTGCACCACCTTGATAAAAAACCGTCTCAGGGACATGAATCCGCTGCTGCTGTGACAGTACTATCAGAAGCAAAGATTTAATTCAAAAGGCAAAATAAAAATCTCACTGTCTGGCTCTGAGTAGAAACCCTAAACTCGGGGATTCTTGGCTTATCTGAGAATTATTTTAACTCTCAGCTCAAAGAAACCCCCCAAGACAAAAGTATATTCTATCCCCAGCGAGCGTGCTACGAAACTGGGTGCCGCGGTCCTTTTTTTGTTACGAAAAACACACTTTTTGGAGAAGGAAGAAACACAAGCCGAGCGGCAGCGCGCGGGGCAGCCGGGGCGGGGCGGGCTCCGCAACGCACCAATCAGCGCCCTCCGCGCTGCTATAAAAGGCGCCGCCGCGGCCGTGGCTCCAGCCGCCGCTCCGTGCAGCAGCGACATGTCCGAGACCGCTCCTGCTCCAGCTGCTGAGGCAGCGCCTGCCGCAGCCGCCCCGGCCCCCGCCGCCAAGGCCGCCGCCAAGAAGCCGAAGAAGGCGGCGGGCGGCTCCAAAGCCCGCAAGCCCGCGGGCCCCAGCGTCACCGAGCTGATCACCAAGGCCGTGTCCGCCTCCAAGGAGCGCAAGGGGCTCTCCCTCGCCGCGCTCAAGAAGGCGCTGGCCGCCGGCGGCTACGATGTGGAGAAGAACAACAGCCGCATCAAGCTGGGGCTCAAGAGCCTCGTCGGCAAAGGCACT
>WEIS01070731.1:3556-38073 GCA_013389965.1 Todus mexicanus
TTTCGGGCGGGCGGGTGGGTGCGCTTTGGCGAGGGAGGGGAGAGCAAGTTCCGCGCAGTTCCGCGTAGCTCCGCGCAGCGCAGGGAGCTGCGCACCTCGGGCAGAGCTCAGCCCTGCGATATCCTCTAATTATTGGCATTTTTACCCCAAGGAAACTCATCGTTCAGGGGCAGGGACGCGGCCGCGGATCCTCAGCACATCCCGCGGGTGCGGCCGCCCAGTTTGGTTTACTGGGAGCTCAGGGCAGGGTGGGGGGGACCGACCGGGCTCTCATCCCCCCGTTGCCCGGCAAAAATACCAAGAGCAGCTCATCTGGCCCCCAAACCAGCTCCTTACACACCCGTGTGGGGATTTATCCTCCCTTCCCACGGGCTGCGAGGAGCAGGCTGCAGAAATGAGCCAGTTCCACGTTGCTTTTTCTTCTACAAGTACATTTAAAGTAAGGGTGACGGCAGCAAGGAGAAGTTTAGGGGTTGCTCTGTGGTTTCTTTATGGGGCTTTTGACGTGTTTAGGGGTGAGGAGGTTTTTTTTTTTCACGGCTGGCAGCCCTGCTTTCCCCAAGTTTGCCACGCTTCTCCCGTTCCACCCGTTTTTTAATTCCCGTTTCGGAACGATGCTCTCGACTCGCTGCTCCGGACCCAAAGGCTCCCCCCTCCTTCCTTACGTCAAATAAACAAATATTCGAATAAATAAAAACCAGGAGAACTCTCTCCACGGCTTGAAGAGCGGAGTTGGGGGGATGCGCTCCGCGGACAGCCGCGCAGTGCCCGGGGAGGGGTCCCTTGGCTTTTTGAGGACCCCATTTGGGCACAGGGAACCCTCCAAATTCCCTCCTGGCATTTTTTTTTCTGAGGAGAAGGAGGGGATATTCAACCAGCTGCTGCTGAAGGAGGTTGGAGAAGCTTTCCCATCTCCTGCTGCTCCCTCGGCGGGTGCGGAGCCGAGAGCCCCGGGGCTAAAGGAGTTGCCCTCCCCACCCCAAAAAAAATGCGGGCAACGCTCCGGGGTCACTGCTAAAAGCAACACAAGTCCGTATTTTTTAATAAAGAGCGTTCTCTTGCGAGCTGGCTGCCTTCCACCCCACCCCACGGATGAGCTGGCTCTGTAAACACTGAGGAGAAGATTAACACCGCTGCTCTAACCTCAGCGAGGGACCTGCGCCTTGCGAAAGCTTTTACTGCTCCATAATAGCCCTTTTGTTTGCAGGGTGACACCAGCATCCCTCAACACAGCCCCTCCATCCCCAACCATCCCTCCCCTGCCTGGGGGTGCAAAGAAACCCACCCCAAACTCCCCAAAAACCCAAGGAAAAAAGGCCCCCGACTTGCAGATTTTGATTATTATAATTTAATGTATTTTTTCCCAGTTTTTTTTCAGGGTGTTGTCTTTAATTTAGCAGCCCAGAAGAGCTGGTAACAGTTGTCAGAGGGAGCTGCCAGCCCCCGGCCTGCTCGCAAGAGATGCTTTACTGGTCACCCAGTATCTCAGGAGGGGAAGAAACCGGCGCGATGTGCAAGTGGGAGTGCGGGGAATTTATTTTCGAGGCTTGAGTTCAAAGGTAATGCTCTGCGGCTCTGATAATTGAGCTGTGGAGTTGCGAAAAGGCGGAGGGAAGCTGGCAATAACAATTTGATTTGCTCAGGAATTACACAAACTCTTCGCGACTTTCCCCCAGGGAAGCTGCGACCCGCACGGATGAGCTGCGGGACCGGGAGCTGCTTGGGTTTTCGTTTTGAGCTAAATAAGACCGGGCTTGAGGGGGGAATAAAGAGTAAATTAAGGAGAAAATAGTAAAGGAAGAGTCGGGTAGCAGCGCTGGGAGCAACCAGAGGACCCACCGCAGCCTCCTTCCATCTCTCGCTGTCACCCCCCCTGAGATCCCCAGCAAGGGGATTTCGTTAGCAGAAAAGAAGATGAGATATGAACAACCAGGGAAAATAAAGAAAAGAGAGTGGGAAAAAAAGTAGAAAAAAAGAAAAGAAGAAAAAGGGGGGAAAACGGGGGGAAAAAAGGAGAAAAAAAGAGGAAAAAAAAGAAGAAGAAGAAAAAAAAAGAACTAGTAAAAAGTGGTCCTACTTCCCCCCTCACCTCACAAACAAGACCTTTCCACAGTAAAATATTTCCTTGGGTAAGGATTTTCCCCTATATCGTTTTACCCTCTCGCTCCCTTTTGGTAAATCCCTTTAATGCCCGAGAACGTTTTGAGTTCCAACCCCTCCCCTCCTCGTTTGCCCTTTCCGAGTGAAACTGGCATGAGGATGGTGGTTTGACTTGATTTGACCACATCCCCCAGGACAGCGAGACTGGGGCGTTTAAAACCGATATAAAATCGGAATAAAGCAGCAGATCGAAGCTGGATTTACCCCGAAAACCAACAGGAAAAACCACTCTGAAGCCCGAACGGGCTTTTCCTTTCTGAGACGCTACAAATTGCTGCTATGGACACTTTGGAGACCTTTGAAATCCCTTCATTAGCTAGTTGATGAATTTGACATCCGAGCTTATTGTACCCTCGAGGCGTCCAAAACCTTGAAAACCAAGTTTTATTAACCTAATAAAACGCACCCACGCAAAATTTGGGGGGTGTGTGTGTGTGAAATTCAAGAAAGGCAAAAAGCATCCCCCAAATTAGGAACTTTTCAAGGCTGGATTAAACGTGGAGGAGGGTAACTATTTATTTGTCAGAAGAGATTTATATTTTTACATATTTATTTGTTTATTTACTACTTAGACCATTAGTTTTATAGCACAATCACTTTATAAAAGAAATCAAGCGTTCATTTACTTTTAGAACTGACAAACTGTCTGTCTTTCCATCCTTCTAATTTATTTCCCCTCTTCCCTGATCCCTGCTCTATGCAATAGCTCCGTCATTTTTAGGAACAAAGGGGAAATATAATGAGAAACATTACAGCAGCCGTGTGCATTTTCTACCCGCTAGCAGAGCAGTTGGTGTATAATATATTTTGTTTCCAGCCAAAATGAGCGATTTAAACTTCTTACATGATGAGAGAGGATGCATTTATGGTGTATGTTGGGATACTGGGACTTTGCTGTGCCATAACCACCACCTGGGTGATGCCCCTTTGAGGGCAGCATCCCTCCTCTGGCAGCAATGGGGAGAAGGGGTCCAGATGATTTTCTCCTGCTCTTCTTTTCCTTCAAAAAATAATTGAATAATAATACTATAGATGAAGGAAACAACAATAATAATGGCAACAATAATAATAACCATAACAATAGCAATACCAATAATACCACTACTACTACTACTGCTACTACTACTACTAATATAATCTTTGTGATGGCTTTGACCCAAGAAATCTAAACAAGCTCCAAGCTCTCTCAAATGCAGCTGAAATTCAGCTGCAGGGCACACGTTGTGCCTGGTGTNTTCTGATCCGCACCAAAGTGCTTGTTCCCACCAAAAATTCCCCGAAATTTGGGGCTCTTTGGGGCACGGTTGTGCTCCCTGGCACTGCTCACTCCCTGCCGCAGATAACCGGCGCTGTTCGCACCGTAATTTAAGTGTCATAAAACCCAGTAGTCATTAGCAACTGGTGAATAAGTGTGCGGACTGTAAAGCTAAGTGTCGTATCCTTTAGATAAGGGCTTATCTATAGAGCCATTAAACCCACACTTGCCTCTTTAGCATGTGGAGAGGCTGAGGGTGTCAGCCCCTATAGGAAAATATTTATCTAGTCCCTTTCGGACAGGAGGATTTAATCCAGTCTGGCTTGATTTGCCAGGAGAAACCCATTTCTTGTTTTTGTTTTGGTGGGCTGTAATGCTTGGGGATTAAAATCCTTAAAAGCTTGTGTTTGCCCACAAAACAAATAAAGGATAATCCACGTGGAGTGACGGGAGTCTTAATATGTGGTGTCTTTCCTGTCATTCCTTCTTGGTAAAGATGATAATTTGATCGGATACCCAGGCTGTGGATAACAGCAAGCTTTAGATATAATCCAGAAAAAAAGGAAAATATTATTATGGGTCCCAATCCTGCCACTTGTCGCAGGCTGGAGCAGGTAGGATCAGGTCCCCGTGGTCCAACTGAGCTAAAAGTCAAGCCCTCAGATTGGAATATCACCTAGATGAGGCCCTGGAGATGGACATAGCAAGGAAGCAGCTGGGGAGAATCTATGTTGGCACTGGTGTACCGTACTGGTTTGATCCACTGGGTCAGGTCAGTTTGGAAAATACTCATGTGTGAGCTGCATGGCTTAAGTAGAAATAACAAGATTTAGGTCCTGATCCTTTATCCTCAGCCTTTGTCCTTAGCAGAGTTTTCTCTACTTTACCTACTTAAGGATGCTCTCACAAAGTATGGACTGCGAGGTGCTAGAGACCTCGAATACCAGACTTTTATTAATGCAAAAACTAGTCTAGGAGGTCACCAGAAAGATGTTCTGTGATTTTTCCTACTTCTTTTGTTATTCTTGTAAATCTCAAACTTCAATGCAAAGACCAATAGCATTTGTTTTCATTTTCAGAGATGAGGAAACTGAGGCACTAGGAAAAAGAGGTGCAGTTTCAGTGGTAAAGTGCAGGATTAAAACACAGATTGTTTGCACCCCAGCCTGGTGTGTTTAGGCCAAAGCCACTGGGGTCTATGGAAATTTTAGCACCACTTTCAAAGACAAAGCTGTGGAGACTGGTAAGTGATCACTTGCTATTGACGCTTTCCAAACAGCTTTTTATTTTTAGCATAAGCAGATCTCCCAGCCCCATCTAGGGCCTGGCATTCAGAGTGTAGAAAAATGGCAGCACTGGTATGTTTTGATCCAGAAGGAAATAGAACAATCAGTCTTCAAGCAGCATTTTCCAAGTGGGAACAGCTGCAATCTGAACCCTTTCTCTCAATTGAAATGGTGCATTTTTAGAAGGGTACCCTTTTTGATCTGTTTATAAAGTCCTAAAAAGAAAAAAAAAAGCCCAAACCCTAACCCCCCAATTTTGCTGGCAGCAGGATGCATACGAACAGTAGACTGAGTTATTCACGTGGAAGCCAAGTCATAACTTTCCATGATACAGCCACACAAAATTCAGGGCTTAGATATGAGTAGAAGTCTTATGTGTTTTAACTTAATCCCGGTATAATGGAACCAGATTACAAGGAAGCAGGTTTTTCTCAGTAGCTGTCAGCTTTGAGGATAAGGTTGTAGATATCATCTCACTATCTTCCTATCCCCACGATGAAATGAAAATCTAGAGCCCCAGAAAGCACCGGGAGTTTTTGTCATGGAGTTAAGAGAGAAATCTCTTGATAAAACAACAATATTCCATTACAGTTGGCTTTCTCCAATTACTGTCCAGTGTTTGCAATCTGCCTTGCTTCAGCCATAGTCATTTGGGTGCAGGAATCTCATTAGTTCTACCAACAAAGCCATGTAAGGCAGGACTGCAGCATCAGGGCATGCTGCTATCACTCATGGCAATGAGATTTGAGGACACCGAGTTCCGTGCAAGTGAAGCTCTTTTAGTCTGATCCTTCAAAGGTGTCCTCTGAGAGCTATGGGAAATCAGATGTCCAAAGGAGGTGGACACAGCCCTGTGAGTCTGGTCTCCCTGTGCCTACGCTTGCAGATTATTGATGTGCCTTCCAGGGGGGTCCCATCTGGTATCTCCCCATGTTTCCTCAGCACTCTCATTTCAGTAACTTGGATGATTGACTGCTAAGATTGAAGCACAATAGGATTTTCTTACCCCAAATGTTATTCCTGAGGGCCTCTGACAGTCCCCTTCTGTGATCCCATAAAAGCCACCCCCCACCTCAGCCCCCCTTCTGGTCCTTTCCTGCATTTGGTCTTGGCAATGTGCTAAAAAAGAAATGTATGGACCAATAAGTAATTTATTGCCATCGTTCATTTGGGATCCACAAGGACCCCGAATACCCCCTGCCTTGTAATTACATTAGATGGCGTTAGCCCTCAAACTGCCATGGAAAAGCCTATTTCATATATTTCTGTGCTTTCAAAAAAGAAAAAAACAAGGCCAAGGTAGGACATCAATATTCCTGCCACTCAATATTTCAGGCTGTAATTGCTGACTTGTTGAGTGCAACACAAGCCAGCAGTAATTCCAAAGGCTCCAGATGATTTTATGCATTTTTTTTTTCCTCCTGGTTTGTAAGAAAAATACTCAAGGCTAAAACAAAGCTAGGACTTCGTAGCTGAAGTTTTGAAAGACTTAGAGAGCTTTCTAACCAGCTGAAGGAAGGAACAGGGAGAAGAAATGAGCGCAGCGAGACGGTGCAGACGTCACGGTTCCCATAAATGCCCTTCTTCCAGGAGTATCTATTCAGTAGGAATCAAAGAGTGCTATTACGAGATATTTTGCATTAGGATCCATTTCTCAACTGGTCTCTTTCTTTTCCTCCAGCCGCAGGTGGTTTCTGATCTGGAGATGGAGTTCAAGCGGCGTTGAGTCAGGAGAGGCAGAGGTTCCACTCCACCTGCCAAGATGAGTGCTTCTAGGCTGGACGCAGCCGCTAAGCATTGGGTTGTACATCCCTGAGCTGTTCCCTCTAGTGGACTCCGTGTGCATTTTCTCTTGGAAAGAAAAGAATGGGAGAAGGATTTTAGATGAGTCTTCTATCTTCACTGAGCATGCTGCTGAAAAGCTCTGCAACACCTTACCTGATGGGCTGGAGGGATGTCCTCGTTGTTCCAGTATCTTACCTGCTGAATAGGCTCTAGCCTCGCATTTAAAAAAGGATCTAAAAAACAGAGTGCCAGATAGAAACTCTCTGAAATAAATGCCCTTTTCCCTCGTGGGAAGAATGTTAAACATCTTTTTCATTTTCCAGGCATGAAAGGGCAGAGAGAATTCCAGCCTAAAGCAAAGGGCTAAAGGAAGAGTTAATATATTTTGATTCTAATTTATAACTGTATGGATCTTATTTAAAATAATCTTCCTAAAATAATTCCCAGGTTGAGCACTCATTTTATGGGGGAATATATAATAATATAATATAAATATAATACGAATTAAATATAATATAAATGTAGTGTAAATATAATATAAATATAGTATAAATATAATATAAATATAAATGGATCCAGTTCTGTTATTCAAGGGTATGAAAGTCAAACAATGAATGAAAAAAAGATGAAAAAACCCAATTCCAATTTACTCTTTATCATCATCACACTGATCTTTAAGTCAGTCACTGTTACAAAGTAAGTATATAAAGTTATGAAAATTCTGCCCAGATTTAAAACAATGATAGTGACAGCGCTTGGGTAGAAAAAGGAAATCCAGCATTGTGGGAAATGTTTATATCATTCATAAAATTTCATACAACTGCTTTTTTTATCCAGATTTGCCTTGGATTTTACTTTGCTTTAAATAATATAAATTATATATATGACAAATGTAGGCAAGAACGGTCCAGAGCTGAGTGCTTAACAATGTACAGGGGGGAGAAGGAGAGAGGAAAAGAGTGAGAACTTATAATCAGCTTTAAAACATGCCCACAAATTACTGTTATCCTTCCTTCAACCAGAAGGCCTGAAACTCCACCGGGGGAGGTTTAGGGTGGACATTAGGAAAAATTTTTCCTCTGAAAGAGTTGTCCAGCATTGGAACAGGCTGCCCAGAGAGGGGGGTGAGTCACCATCCCTTGGAGTCTTTAAAGGGTGTATAGATTAAATGTTTAGGGATATGTCTTAGAGGTGATAAAGATTAAAGGTTGGACTGGATGACCTTATCGGTCTTTTCCAACCTAGGTGATACTGTGATACTGTGAAAAGACAGGCTATTGGGGGTTCTTTATTATTGTTTTTATTTACAGAACAGGAAATGATGTCTGTATCTAGGCTAAGAAACAGTGCTGGAAAGGCTAGCAGCTGCATTTTCAAAAAGGCTGCTTGGTCTGAAACATCAGAAAGGGTTTTGTTTTGGTTTTTTCCTAGAAAGCACCCAGCTCTGCCTTTCAACTTTGAAAGTTTAGCCTTAGCTGCCTGCCTCAGCACAGGCTGTCTCAGCAACAAGCTGGCTAGAGGCAGAGACGCAGCAGCCCTTGGCCTCATGGTCAGCTCGGCTCCGAACTGCACTGAGCAGGGCCTGAGCAGGAGCACGGCCCAGCCCTCTGCCCTGCCCAGCCCCGAGCACACCCCTCACTGGGGGGATAAAGGCCATCGGCCCCTCAGGGCCACCCCATGGAGGACCCATCCCCAGGGCACGGTCTACACCTCTCCTGGAGGCCTAGGGCAAGCCTCCAGCTGCCATGTTGCCGCCCACCCCTCCTGCGTGGCCTCTGTCACAAATGGTGACTTTGATAACCCTGCTCGGCCCTGCTGGTTGATACATAGGAATTTTACCAGTATAATTTACTTGTATTTTTTTTTTTTTATCATGTTCTTTTCATTACTTTAAGACCTTATCTCTGTGGAGAAGATTCACGGCGAGATCTCAGCCCCGAGTTGCCACTAAGGCCCAGGCGCCATACAAAGAACCAAACAGGCAACATCTTCTGTGTATCCAGATACAGTTTTATATCACCCAGCATAGTTTTGCCACAACGTCCTGGAGGATTTCAGTCGTCAACCTCACGTATTCCGAAAACCTTGTGTGTTCACGCTGTATAATCAGTCACGTAAAATAGGGCCAAGGATGAGCTAACTCCATGACCACGTATGGGCAAAGGAAACCATTAGCATAAGACTATCCAGGAAATTTGAGGGGTATGTATGTCTATTTCATGAATATGTATGTTTGCTTTACATATAATTTGATATGTTTTGCCAATTTGTTGGAGCACTCGTGGTGGAGCGACCTGGAGTACTGCACAGCGCTGCAATAAGGAATGCCTGCTTAATAACAACTCTGCTGTTACTGGATTTTTAGTTTACAATCGTTACCCAGCCACACGTAGCTTCACACCTCAATGAGGAAATTTAGAAAGCAAGGGCGTTTGGAAGCTCCGACTCTGTAACAACTTGCACAAATGGTCCTCTAATGGGGACCATCTCTCTCCCTCTCACGCAGCAGGTCCTTGCCACGGCCCCTGCTTTACACGCGATCCATTGTGACGCTGTAAAAACTGGTGGAAATGGGCTTCTGCTTCTGTGTTCGGTTAATTAGTGGTTTGCTAGTATGTTAACTGCTCTGCATGTTGACCTCAGGCTGGTTCATCTCTAATGAACAAAAGCAGTTCTCCAGCAACAGGTAACCACTGATTTCTCAGGGACTATAACTTAGCTAACAAGCATTGAGTTACCGAGTCTCCCATCTGGCCAAGAAGTGAGAAAATCCTTCCTAGGAAATTCACCCTCTCCATCCCCTAAGGAAAGGGGTTGTTAGAATGATCTTGAGTCTAATTTAGAACCTGAAGCCTGGGATATTTTGAAACCTTCTGTGTTTCTTTTCAGTAAACTCCCCCAAAGCTGATGTGACTTTTTAGACCGTGATCTGATGACTTCCAATTTTGTTTCTATGGCAAAATTTATCAAGAAAGAATTTGCCTTTTGTAGGAAAACCCATTTCGACCAGGAAATGTATTTTTGCCAATGTGGAGTCCAGCTAGATAGGCTCT
Source organism: Todus mexicanus (assembly GCA_013389965.1). Taxonomy (NCBI): domain Eukaryota; kingdom Metazoa; phylum Chordata; class Aves; order Coraciiformes; family Todidae; genus Todus; species Todus mexicanus. The sequence continues at coordinate 13,096 of WEIS01070731.1, forward strand.
TGTCAGGAAGTAGGATAGGGCCAGGCTGAAAATCCAAGACTTTTTCCCTTTCCTGTTAGGATGTCCTTGCATTGACAGGTTATAAAGCTGAAACAGGCTCTGAACCTCTCCCTGCCAAAACCCAACAACAACGCACAGAGATGGCTCTTGGGTGACCCAATGGCTTGGTTCCCATTTTTTTTTTTTTCCATGGGATTTAGGAAGAATTGCAAAAGCTGCAAGTCTTTGCAAAAGAAATGCTACAAGTTGTGAGCAGTGCTGACCGTGCTGCCTGCCAGGAGTTTCGAGAGGATCCCTGGAAACACATTTGGTTTTAATCAGGCCCCTGCACTGTGGAACATCCTGTTTGTCTACACTTATTATTACTGACAAATTATCCTCCTCCAAATCTCAGGGAGCATTCACTTTATCCTCATATTAAACCTGATTGGAAACAGTAGGTTTAATTGGACTCAGCATGAGGCCCAGTCGTAAACTGCACCAGTTCCCTTTTTTATTGTGGCATTCACTGGATGTGTGAAAATACTATATTTCATATACAGACCCCAGTTTGCTACTGCGAGGGCTGTTGAAGACAATGCACAGATGCCCTGTGCCACATGAGCAACCTCTGCCCACTCTTGGCATACCTACGGCTGGGAAAAGTGCTGCTCTCAGCAGACTGTGTCTATAATAGGTTGTTGCAGAGGAAAGGATCCGGCCCCCAAAAACCTGAGCTGTCTTCCATTGCTAACTGAGCGGTTTTCAGGAGTCTGCTCTGCTTCAGCCTCGTCTGGAGTTTGAGAGATGGAGAAGGCAGTGCAGGGTGCGGAGGATTGCCTTCTCATTGGTCTTGCTGAGAAACATGAGCATCTTCTCATCATTTGGAGACCCTTTCCTAGGAAAAGGGTCTTGCATTAAGCAAACCTGAAGGGTTAAAAGTCTGTGACTTACATATATTTGGAGCTTGTGTGAATGGTTGATTACACGGGAGAAAAGCTGTAACTCCTATGTCTGATGAAGTCCACTGTTGGATTGGCATGCTGACTGAAGCTAGGTTTATGTACTTGGCCAATGCTCTTAGATCTTCCCAACATCTCTGAATCAACCCTCTTGCCTGGGTTGACCCTTCAGCAGCTGCGCCTCATCCAGGTGTGCATTGCAGAGAGAGTCAGGTGTTTCCAAAGGCAGTGAGAAAGTCCAGTGAGGTGTCATGTAGTGGCAATCTTGGGTGGAAGCCCAGAAAGTGAGCTCATGTCCCACCTCATCTAGAGCTGTTGGCAGGAGCTGAGCTATTAAGTAACCTCTTTCCAATGTCCTGGGTGTGGAAAAGCATGAGACAGCACGATCTGTCTGGGTTTCAGAGGAAGAGGAAAAAACAAACCAGCAGAAGACAAACAGAGAACCCAACCTCTGCTATTTGTCTTTGCATAGCTTTGGATTATTCACTGTGATCCAAAGGTGGGAAGGAGTGTGATCCACTGAAACGAAGCTTTTCATGACAGTACAATCTCTCCTAAGTGGGTAGAATAATATCGTTCAAGGGATTCTCTTGGGTAAGATGTTATTTTAAACTGAATTTAAATAACATTTAGATGTGCTATGCCTGTATATACCTTGCTCTGGAAGCAAATCTAGAGTCCTTTTGGTGTGTTCACAGTTTGCAAGCATTTTCTCCCTGTGTTTTGACAGAAAACCCTCTTGGAAATGATAAAAACATCACATGGGTTGTTGATTAAGGCTCCCTACCAGAAAAACAAATAGAAAAGGAATTGCGAAGGTAATGAATATGCATAAGATGGAGACTTGTCCCAAGTGGTGCCAGAGCACAACTCTTAGATCTTTCTCCAAAACTGCCTTCAACAAAATCCATACCTAGAATTACAGAATCATTTGGGTTGGAAACGGCCTTAAAGATCATCAAGTCCAACCGTTAAACCAGCACTGCCAGGATACTACTAAACCAGGTCCCTCAACACCACATCTACGTGGCTTTTAAATCCCTCTAGGAATGGGGACTTCTGTCTGTCACAGCAGAAGGCCTCCATGAAGGTGGCTGTGATGTTGGGCATGTTCAGCCCATTTGAAAATCAAGCCCATCTGCTCTGCTATTAAATATCAGCCCTGTAAAGGTATAAGCAGATGTGTCTTCCTGGAGTAGTAAATCCTCAGTGCATCTCTGGAGGCCTCACAGATGTAGCTCTGGAGCTGGTCCCTGCTGTCCCTTGGATCTTCCTTCAGTGCAGGCAGATATGCAATCAGGGTCACCCGAAAGCAGAGTCACAAACCAAGTATGCAGCCTTTTCCCCCCTCTGCTTCTCATAAACTGGAGTACTAATTTCTACCGCATCATTTTTGGGTGCTCTCTTCTTTGTGCACCTTATTTTCTTCAGCTTAATTTTTGAGGTGTTCACCCAGTATGTGTTAATTTGGATTGGGTTTTTTAACCAGACAAATCTACAAGTGAATTACGGCTGAGATACCAACACACGTCACAGAGCCAAGGCACCCGGCTTTTGCTGAAAACTGCTTATATCTTTCTTGGTGCAGTATGTTTCCTCTACGATATTTTGAAAGAAAACATACTGCAGTGGTTAGAAGAGATGTGGAGCTTCTTACCAGATGGAGGTGGCCTGACAGCTTGTAAAAAACCCTTTGCAAACAGTTAGCAGTAACGACAACTGACCTCAATTACCGAAGCCTTTCATTTCTCCATCTGGGTAGAGCGCTCACGATGGAGCGATGCTGGGGCAATAAACAGACACGCAGAAACAGCCTGTGTAAAATTGTAGTGCTTCGGCAAACATATCCCACAAAACAAATCCTTTCTCATGCTATATTTTTTCCCCACAGTTCAGCTTTGGTACTGAACTTTCCATTTTCAACTGACCAGCATAAATTAAAGCCAAACATTGGCATGGAGAGGAAAGATGGAGAAAGTTGACCATTTCCCTCAGGAGGTCAGCCACAAATTCCTGCTGTTGTCTGAGAAATGATGAGCTACTCTTTGGAGACATGACTTAGATCATTTAGTGTCACAGGGAAACTTTTCAGGCATTTCAACAAGGGTTGAAATATATTATCTTCTCTCCCCACTGCCCTCTCCCTTCTTTATAAATACAGTTTTAGACTATATGTGTTCTTTCTTCTTCTTCTTTTTTTCTTTTAATATAGTCTTCTATACAAGAAGTCGGTTGTGTATGGTGCTATTTCCTTTGGGCGATCTTACAAGCAATGTTCCCAGCTCGCTTCATGCCACTACAAATATCTCTTTACCTCGGAGAAAAGGGCACATCACTCACTTTGCAGGCCTAAACAAATTTGACTGCTCAGAGCTCTAACAGCTCTGGGTGACAAAGTACGTCAAGGAAAATATGTCATCCCCCCTTCATCATTATTCTCACTTTCATTATTCATAAATATAGGATATAAATCCATTGCCTGCAAGCGGGCTATCTGTCATGGGAGACAAGCTAGCCGGCGGTTGCCTCCCCATCCACCTCTCTGAGTTTCGAGACAAATTTCCAATCAAATGGAAACTCAAAGTGCAAAGGGTGGAGGATTTAGAAGATCTTGTAGGTGACATTTCCAGACAGAAGGAAAACAAGCTTCCAATTTCACCTACAATGATAAATAAGGAGAAATGGTTTCGAACCTTCAGCAGAGGCTTTTCTGGTTTTCACATTTACTACAGCTCCTTGCTGACTGACTTAACAGATGCAACCCGTACTTAGTAGGGATAAGTAAAATGGTTCAAGACGTCGTAAATGCTCATCAAAAACTCACACGAAGCCTCAAATGAGCTTTCTGCTGAGGTTCTTGAAGCTGACTTTTTAAATTCCTCTTCATCATGTAACGGCTCTGGCCCCACTTGCATCCCTGGATTTCATCCAGGGAAAGAAGTCAAAGAAATTTCTTCTGCTGAGATATTTATTGCATTTGCTGTTCTAGGAAGTATTTGTAACTTGTTCAAAGTTCAAAAAATCACCTCGAATCTTGCAGACTGACCTATGAACCTGTTGCAGATTCATTTCTGAGGGCGTAAAATACAGGTTTGAAGCTTTTACAGTTATTTGGGGGAGGGAAGAAAGGTATAAATAAGGGCTCTTTCCACTAATTCTAGTTTTTTACAAACGTCTGAAACCAAAATAAATAACTCCCCCAAGACGTTGCTCTTAGGCTGGTTTTTTGCGAACTGAAATTAAATCTCTCCTTTCATTGTCTCTTGCAATTACAACGGGCTTCCACTTGGTGCGAGGGATTCAGACGCCAACTGCAATCACCTTATTTTTTATCTGCTGGTGAATTGTGGCAAATCCCACTGGTAGGATGCTGGTGGATTAGCCAATAACATCAGCATAGTTTTTATACCCTCGACTTAAATAATAACTTCCAAAGCAGGTGCTGTAGAGCTTTCTTTTTTCTATTTTTGCCATTACAGATTTACACTTCACACTTCAATTCTTTAAATTACCAACACCCACTGTAATTTAACAGTATGTAAATCCACCAGCCCTTTTAGGGACTGCAGATTGTTTAATTGAAAGAAGCATGTGGGGGTGAGGGGAAAACTCCTCTGTGAACTTCCAGACCCTACATCCCACTGTATCCATCGAGACCCAAATGAGAGGTGCTGAAATAAGGAAGAAAGTGTCAGGAGAAGGTCTCCGAGCACCGTACTGGGTGGCAGACCACCCCGTGTGCGTCCAGAGATCACTGATTCAGCCTAAAATCTGAAAGCAGGCTGAGCACATTCCCAAGCAGCGAGCACCAGCAAGGACTGCATTTTACCCGGTTAAGACCATCTCTGTAACACACTTTATTTCCCTTTTTGGAAGAAAAAAGGGCCTCTGGGTCGTATTTGAGCACTGTATTAACAATGGTAACTGTATCAGGAGAATTAGTTGTGGTCATAAATGACATATTGGCCCCTAGCTCCCCTAAAACTCTGGAGCAGGAGACTGGTACCCACCTCTGATAGTAGGTTTGGAAATACTGTCCATTATCAGTGCAAGGAGATGATCATCCTGCATCCGTAAACATGGCTATTTCTTGGAAAGTTGGGGTTTTTCCCCCCACTCAGTATTTCAATACCTTTACTTTAGTGATGAAAGCAGCATTTTCTGCAAGTAGCATTTGTAGGAGCAGTTCCTGATGGTTAATAGCTGAGGAAAATAAGGAGATGGAGAGTTTCTGTGCCATTTGCCAAGAATTTATGCTTGCTGTGTCAGGATGTAGCCTAGCACTGGAGGTGTGAAAGCTTTATCATAATAGAAAGGATTATCTTAATGAGCATATTGGTGCATAGCAGTGAGTGAGCTCGTGGTGGTAGACAGTAAGATCATCAGATGTGGAGCCTACATGGGTTTTGATACAAGGATACACACATTTCTGCAAGAAACCTTCGTTTCTTCTCAACGTAACTCCTTAGCTGTGGAAATGTGGGTTCAATTTGTTTCAAAGGTGCATTATGAAGCTGGAGTTTGAAATTAAGCATTTACAGTTTCAAAGAAAAGGCGTCTTTGGGTGGGGAGGAACTTGTAATTTTGTCAAATTACACAGAGAATGAAACTGGAGGAGCAATAAAGTGCCTGAAATGAGGTAGTGAAAAGTTCCACAGTGAAAAACCCCTATGTGCTGCACACTCAAACCCCCACGTTTCTGTCGCCTTTACTTAATTCTGCACATTTTGCCACAAGCAATAATGACATAGTCTTGCTTTCACTCTGAAATACATAGCTCTTTGTTTAGCTGGTTTATGTTAAAATGGGAGGAGAACCATTCTCAGTCGCATTTTGCCTTTCCCTTGTCCTTAATTGCTCAGGTTCGAACAACATAATTTGATTCAGGCTGGTAAATAATCCTTATTCTTGCAAAAAAAATTAAAAATAAAAAATCAGCTGTCGTGAATTCAAACCCATTTTTCCTTAACCCTAAATAAACACGAGTCAACCCGCATTTGGTTGTAATAACACACTTGTCATCTCAGATAGAGCATGTTGGAGGACAGTTGGTTTTTTTCTAAAGGCTTTATTGGAATTCCTAGGACTGAATTTGATAGGGGCTTATGATGTCTTCTTTAAAAATCAGAAACCAAATGGATGTGAAGGACTCCAAAGAGTTTATAGTACAAACATGAAATAGGAATAATTTGCAAGATGTTTCATTCTGAAACTGCTCCTCTTTCAGATGCCCTTGAAATTTGTCACATAGTAGTAATTCGAGGCCAAATGTGAAGCACTAAAGCACGTGGTAAATTTATTTTGAGCTGCCAGTTCTGCTTGAGACTCATGTGCAATAATGCTTCTCCCTTACTTACAGTAAATCCAGAGCAAATCTGCTCAGATTCCTTTATTTCACTGATTTTACACTGTTAGAGTGGAGGTCTCAGAGAAGATCAGAAGTCCCACTCATTAAACAACAGCAACATATCTCCAGACAAGAGTTTGATTTCAAGTAATTGCAGTTTGTATTTAAAACTGTCCTGATGCAAAATCACACCCACTTTTATAAAGTGTGATTTTTAGGTTCTTTCTTATTTTTGTTTCTTTCTTATTTTTATTGCAGAGTAGAGCCCCGAGAAAGAAACATGAGCAACAGACCCTGAAATTACAGTTTCTGGTCACCTTTTTTCTGATAACTGTGGTGTAAGAGCAAATTTCAGGCTTTGGCTTCATCCTGAATCTAGTTAAATCAGTTGTAGGTGTCTGTCCTTTAAAATGGGACTATAATCAGGCTATTTTTGATACTAGCAGTGTTTTAGTACCTACAAATCACAGCAGAGAGAATGGAGTGGTATCTTCTCTATATTCCTGGGCTGACGGGACAAGAAGAAACTGTATTGACTTCATTAAACCAAGGAAGGCTCAAATTAAAAATTAAAAAGGCTTTCAAATGATGAGGGTGGCAAAACATCACCTTGCCTTGCTCAGGTTTCTGGGGAGCAACGATGTCTAGAGAGCTTTGAGGAAATGCTACGTGTTTCTTCTGACCAAACGTTCTCATTTTGCCATTTCTGGGTCACAACTTCTGGCTCCGATCATTTCTTTAAGTTGGCTTTACCTTGTTCTTCCCATTTCGCCCCAAAGTGGCGAAACACTATCCAAACACATTCAACGAGCAATGAGTAACGATGCGAGTTGTAACTCATTGTAGACATTTAGACGGCAAACGCTCACGACGTGAAGCTTTTAAGGCGTAAGCAGCAGAGGTGAAAGGGAGCAGAAAGCGAGCAGAAGTTAAACACGTAACCTTCTTCCTCAATTACCTCCCAAATCCATATGTCCGGTATTCACTAGCCCTCATTTACGCTAGAATAGACCCATTTTACTTTCCCTTTCATAATTTTACCCTGCTGGAAGGCAGCCCACTCTCTTATGTCAGACCTGACAGGATGTGAATTATCTCCATCCAGCCTTGACATAACTTTGTGCACAGTGATGTAATGCTCCAAATAGTCTGGGGGTTTTTTTAAAAAAAAAAAAAGAAAAAGAAAAAGAGGAAAAGAAAAAGAAAAAAGAGACTGTGCTTATTAACAGGAAAGGAAACAAGCCTCTGTTTGACAACCAGTGGCTGAATATCAAGGAAAGCTTTCTTAGGGGGAAAAAAAGAGATCGTTTATGACCATATGAATTACTGTTATTTATTCAGAGGGAAGAAATGGCTATTGAATTTTTAACTGGAATTGGTTGGCTAAGCAACCTACACGGACTAGGTTGACTTCCAGGTAGATTTAGACAGGAAAACTCAAGCCTGTTCCCTCTGGGATCAATAAAACCACCAGAATTTGAGTGTGAGCTGGAGCAAGCGTGGCCTGCAACATTCCCCTGAGCTCTCCTTCCCCTCCCTCTGGAGGAATCTACCAGAACAGCACTACCCCACTCCTCTCTTTCTCTGCTTTTTTCCCCATCTCTTGTGGGTGCAACATGCTCCTGTGAAACCCCGTCTCCGTCATCCCTTCTTCTCCGAGCTCTCACAGCCAGGGCTGCATTCCAGCGGCGCGATCTGAAACCGTATCCCTCTAAGTTCGTGAAGCATTCGGCATGTGTGCGTGTGGACTTGTGAACTTTTACCTTTTACCTATGAGCAATGCAGCTCGCTTCACCCTTTCCTTCCCTGGAACTCACTGGAAGAGAGAGACCCAATCTGCACTTTGCCATGGAAAGGTCTCCAGTGCAGTGTCATGGTGAAATAGCTCCTACCTACATGGTTTCCTTGGTGTGTCGCTTACCCTGGGCTGACGCTGGAAATATTAGAGAGTATCGCAGGGATCTCAGATGGATTTGCAGATTAAAGCACATTTTGCATGGTGTGGGGGAACTTGACAGCCCCAGCAGCTGCCTGCTAATGTCACAACCCTGCAGGTGATGGTACCAGGCACAAGAGGAGACAGAAGAGTTTCTCCAAGAGCTGTTTGAAGGCTCCAGGACCAGTAGGGTTTCTGGCAGACAGACCTCATGCTGAGTTTGCATAAATGATATCCCTGGTACTGAGTCCAGAGAATGTATTCAACACAGGGAGGTGGAGGGACTCAATCCTTTTTTTTCTTTTTTTTTTTTCTTTTTTTTTAGTGTTTCCTTCATTATGATAAATTCCACAGCAGCTCTGACTCTGATGCTTTGAGAAGTGGGAACTGCAGGGTGTCTTGACTCACAGCCCTGCCTGTGAAACACCAGAGCCCATGTTTAGGGACTGTAACTCGGGGATGATGGAAACCCATTTTGTGCCAGTATTTTGCTCACGTTTCTACTTTAACCAGCAGAGTGCCGGAGGCAGAGCCTGAGGCAGAATGTGGGGTGGCGACAGGAGCTTTACGCAGTTTCTTGAGGTGTTCTACACTTTTCCAAGCCCACTTTTATTTCATTTCTCTTTAGTTTGCATCACTGCAGCCCACTGCTTAGTCAGCTGATGGCAGCATGCTGGGCACCCCAACCCCAGCTGTGCCATCCCACCACATCCATAGCTCCCACAGGAAAACCCTACCAGTTTCTCATCAAGGCACGGTGGGATTGCAAAGCTCAAGGGGACTCTTAGCCAAGCACTCAGGAGTAACTGGGCCACAGAGGTGGCAAATGACAGGTGAATTTGCCAAATGACAAAGACACATCTAATAGATATCTGGGTGCTGCTGTGCATTGCTGCAACCCATCCTGAGCTACCTTAAAGACACCAACTGCAGAAAAGTGATGTAGTAACGAATATTTCTGTCCATATCTTTAATGAATATGTCTAAAATGCTCTTCAACTCGGGTCTTCCAAGCCTTTCAACTAACAGTACAGTTACTCAAGAAAGAGAGCAAAGTATTATGGACAGACGTCCTAATATTTCTGCTCTACATACATCACTTCTATTTTTGCAAACTGTATTGATGCTCATCTAAGTGTGGTTTTTATGGAAGAGCTGGCATGTGTGCCTAAATATATGCATATATGATTACACGTTGGACTCTTGTTCAGCTGGAAGCTTAGATGGCAGTTCACTTTTGCTTTCCCCTGTTTAATTACAAGATGAATTTGGTTCCTGGGGAGGTCAGCCTGACTGCAATGGTTACAGCCAGACATATCGCAATGTCAAGCTTTCCCACGCAGAGCTCTGCCAATGTCTCCCAGCCTTGACCTTGAAACACCCTCTGCCATTCCAAACCCTCAGTGAAAGCTGAAAAATGTGCTGACACTGAAATCCCTGCCGTACACAGCTATGCAATATTCGGGGACATTTCAGAACAATCCCATTTGTTTTGCAAACATGTCCCCCGACTCCAGGTGCTGGGTGAGAGTCGAGTGCCGCATTTTGTCACCGTGTTGGCATTTACACACTAATGACACTTAAATCCAACTGAGCCCTATTTATTTCTATTATAATCTCAAGTGGACTGGTTAAATCTCGAGCCCTTAATTCTAGATCTTTTTAATTCATGGAGAAGTAGAAGAACTACAAGTGTGTTCTGACTCCAGGGTGACTCCAGTGATTTGGGAACCTGGGTTCTTATCTCTTGTCAGTCCTCCATGAACGTGTTTGCAATCTCAGGGTCCAACTGGAAACATTTGTCAGTGCCCCTTACATAATACCGGGTTTTATGGAAAAATTGAACCCTCCAGTACATGCAGAGGAAATTCCAGAGCGAGCTTACTGACAGACATGTCTTGGAAGTTAGCTAGTTATTTTGGCAGAGATCCAGGATTATTTTTTTTTCTCCTCCTTCCCCACCACCCTTTAAGAAAAAAAATAAAAGGAGGAGAAAATCTCTTTGGAGCAGAGGGTCTTGAAACCCAGGAAACCCCACTGATGCTTCACTTTCAAGCCTCTTGAAGATATTTCCTGTGAGTCAAGATGGTGCATGCAGAAAAAGTGCCATTTGTGAGACACAGTTGCCAAGAAGAGAAACCTCTAAAACAACAAGGCTGGCTCTTTGGTCTTTAATGTATGAAAATTCTGTAGGTTCTTTGATTGAACTTCATAATTACTAGAATGTTGCAATCTGGAAGGGAGATTTTCATCCTTTCCCATTCTCACCACACACCTCATCTTAAGCAGGAAGGGTTAAAACAGCTTCATGTCCCCCCTCACCAATGATGCCTGAAGTGACACTGCTGTGGGTGGCCTCCCTGGTCCTGGGGTTGGGCATCCAACACCAACCATCACAGGGGACCAAATATCGGAGAAAATGCACAAGGCTTTTTTCATCATTTTCTTGCTCCTCCACTCCAGTCCTGGTCTGTGGCTTTTCTGAGTCATCCTGCAAATATCAGTCTCTGCAGCAAGCAGGACCAACAAAAAGAAAAAGGAAAGAAAAAAGAAAAAGAAAGAAAGAAACGGAGAAAAACGAACCCCTCCTTCTGCTTCCCACCAACGCCCCTCACATTTGTTATTGCATAGGATCTTCCCGGCCAGACTTGACCTGCAAACAGTGGTCACCAGTGAACCATCAAAGGCCTTTCACATCTCCAGCAGCTGCAGGGAGGGTTCCTGTAAGCACTCCTATCACTTTGACACCTCCAAAGGAGACAACGCCAATTGCACACTGTCGTGGGCTGTGTTTCAGGGACCACCTTCAATGCTTTGGCTCCAAAGAGCTGCTTTTTTCCAATTCATTGACACAGGGGGATATATATCTCAAAACTTGGCTGTAGCAGCGAGTGCATGCCTTGAGGATTACATAGCAAGTGAACTTTGTCAGTGTAAGCCCTAGTCAATAGGAGGAATTAAGTAGAAAGACCTCTATTGTTCCAGCCAGCCTTCTGAAGGCACTGATTGGCAGTAAAATGTCTTAAGTGACAGATGTAAAGTAAATATTCCCTATGCCAAGTCTCTATATTACTTTGATTACCCACCATCAATCAATTTGTCCTTTGCCTTGTAACAATAGCGGCTGCTGTTATACTTTAGACCCCTCTGATGAAGCCCAAAGTATAATTGATTAACAAACTGGAAAGAAAGGTTACACAAATGACAGCAAAATGTATCTCGGAAGAAAAAAAGGAGAGTATTGTCTCTATGCACATGCTTGTGCCTTAAGTTCCTTGCCTGTTAGAAGAAGAATGATATACTTGAAATGAAATATGTATATGTATGCACACACATACACTTACTTATACATATGCTTGCACACATATATCCCTTTAAGCCCGCCAACTGCCTCAGTCAACATTAGGTCAGTATTTGTAATATCACCATGGCAAAATGTCAGGAAGCACAAGAAAACTGCAGTGCTGAGGTTACCTTGTGAATGAAAGCAAACTGGAGTTAAAGAGAGTGTATGAGCAAGATGCACTCGGCCCCTTTGATGAACAGAACAGCTACGAGCGTTAATATGATTTCTTACTTCCAGGGGTTATTTGGGGCCCAGTGCAACATCCCTTTTTTCTCCTTCATTTGTTCCAAAATTAACAGGTGCTCACAGCATTGAAGCTCCTTTTGTATTACCTACATGATAGGGAAGAGCAAAGAGTTTCCAACTTGCTCAAGGTGAAGAAAACCATATTTTTTTGGAAGTGAAGAATTCACACTCACTGGAGAGTTCCCCGAGGTGGGACAGATGTGGCCAAGCCCAGGTACAGGAGAGGACACTCTGCACACACTCTGCCTTAGCAGACACTCCCCAGTGCCTCTAGCCCTAAACCTTCTTCCCACTAATCATGACAACAAATTTAGGGCTCCAAGCGTTTGGCCAGGTGCAAATATGTAAGAATGGACACACGGAATCATGTTGTCTTCCTCTGATGGGACTGATAAGAGGCACTAAGGGAAGAAACACAATCCCCCCTGAAAAACTAAGAGTAGCGTCTTGAATATTCTCCCATTTTATGGCTAGTACCAGTGCAGGGATTTCCTCATCTGGAAGCTTCAATGTTCACAGTCACTGATGGATACATCCCTTGGGGATTTCTCTAAACTCTTTTTCAAGCCATGTCTACTCTCTGATATCCTGTGGCAACAAGTAGCACAGCGTGTGAACCAAACCATACTCTCTGGATTTCTGCTTAAGCCCTGCTATCTGCTCATGTCACTGCTTGCACCAAGGTCGGCATGAGCCTGTGGGGTTCCTGTCCTGCCCCAAGGGTGACCCAGCAGTGGGTCAGCAGCCTTGGACTGGGGCCACAAGGGGTTACCTATAAAAGTGTATGACAGAGAGCTGTAACTTTGAAATATAATGAGGGAAAGGTAGAAGCAGCTGTTTTGAAGGGCTGCTCCATCTCAGGAACATCTCTGCAATGAGAAAAGCCCACCATGCTGTGTTAAGAGCTGCTACTGACTAGTTTGTGATCCCATATTTATGTTTATGGTGTGTTTGTAGCACTTCATCACCCTGTGAACTATGCCAGTCAGGGACCTTGCTTAATAATATGAAAATAAAGTGTCCTACAAGTGATGCTCACCATTTGTGTCCGGGTCCCTGTGGGGACTTCCCGGAGCTGCTGTTAACCAGATGGATCTTCACGGTCCTCTCTGTCTTTACAGTCTGTCAACCTCAAAATTTTCCTTAAAGCTCCAAAGGTTCAGGAGAGCTGTAGAAAAACATCTCTACATCCCTTCAATGAGGTGGGTGAGCATATTCCACTGGGGAAAGGACTCCAGATAACACCCTATGAACCTGTAACACATTCTGTCTCCCTGACTTTCTCTCTGAGACTGGGTAATGTTGGAAATGGTATAAAAAAGTTGAGCTTCTCATGTGACTTTAAACAAGGGCACCCCACTGGCATTCGTGCTGAGACAGTTTTAGTTGCTTTAATGCTGCTACTCTACCACTAATAACTGCCTGGTTGCTATATTGGTTCCTACATGGCAAATCCAGCTCCAGAATTAGCTGGAGAGCCTGATATGTGTATTTTTGGAATTACTTTTATGGTAAAATCATTAAGGCCACCCACCAACCAACATATGATCTCCCCATTGGCTTGGCTTTGATTAGAGGTATTACCAATAAGAAGCTAAACATTTTCCTGAAAATAGCTATTGTTCAGTGGCCTTCGGCAGCAGATGGCCACAGCAGCAAGCACTTATTTCTGGCTGCTGTGAGGTAGCTCTGCTTAGTTAACATGTTGAAAACTTATTTTCTAGCCAAACTGGAAGTCCAAATGACTGTAGAAATGGTTCATTAGGTGCCCTCAAGCCTTGTTTGTTGGCAAATGTCTTTACTGTTGCTTGGTGGCAACCCAGAGAGATGCGAGTGGCAACAAAATAAATCGTTGAACGGTTTTATTATCGGTGGATGGGTTTCTTCTCACCATTTTGTGGGTGGCTGTGTTTTTCATGTGGCTCATATACCCAAGGCGGATTAGGAGAGGGAGGTAACATGACAGTTTTCATCAGAGTTTAGACAGATTTCCTTCTGAAATAGACTCTCTAGGGGATGGCCCCGCACAGTGAAAAACGGCTGCAAGTTCATATAAATAAAAGGGCAGCGTGCCAGAGCAAACAGAGTCACACAGCTCTGCCTGTGACAAGAAACGCTGCCCCCAATTCCTGTCATTCTCCCGCTCAGAGGCCAAAATCTGGTTTGCTCTGTTTTGCCATATTCAAATACCTGCCTGTGCCCTGCGAGAAGAACGGTGACCTCAGACTCGATGTCTTTTCTTCCTGCTGAAAAATGGATAGTTCAAGAGGATGCTTCTGTATGTCACACATGATATTTTCCTTATTCGTTTCTGCAGGAAAACATTTGACCAAGGACTATGAGGATTCCCAGCTGTAACACTGCTCAGTGCTTTGTTCTTGGGGATTTTTGCCGACGTTATGAAGATGTTGGAGGTGATGCAATAAGAAATACGGTTGAATTCCGAAATAGGAAGGTAGAGATCAATTTTTTAGCCTGCGTTCTTACACCACCTGACACAACGGTGTCTGTGGTCTCGCCTGAGGCTTCTAGCGTGCATTGGGATAATGAAAGCATAATTAAGAGAAACAGCTTGATTTGCTGACAGGAAGCACTAAATCACCCACGTGCATGCTTCTGATCTGGAGTGTGCAGAGGAACATTAATTTCCAAGATGCAAGGTCAGAATTAGTACTCCTTGGAAAGGTATTGCAGTCACAACTGCTCAGGAAAACTTTAGCACCTTCCCAAATCCAAGGAAAACAATCTATTCCTACCAGGGCTCAGCCCAAGCAGATGTTGGGCAGGAGCATGAAACAGATTTTTGAGATCAGAGTCACCCTCAGATTCAGGCTGGGATCTGTCTTTTCTTCCTGTGGTTGTAAAATGAATCAACTCCCATGGTTTGGATTTGGCTACTCATGTAGCATGGGACCATGGTGGTCATCCTTGGGCAGGTTATGGTGGGCACTGCTTATGGTCCAAACGAGAGCTGCTCCAGTGATAGATTCAGATTGAACTCATGCACACTAAAGACCTAATACACCAAAGAAAAACTTCACTACTTTATTTTGTTTTCATATTCACAAATCTTCAATGGAGTAACTTCAACATTTATTTAAAGTCTAAATATTAGGACACCTGTCTAGAACACTGGAGTCACAGTTTATATTCCAGTGTGTTGGGTGATTTGGGAGGACTTTTCTTCTTTTTTCTTCTTCATGGCAGTGTGATGAGCTGGATGGACTCGTGACAAGTGGAAACAACTGGAGCCCAGCCATGGTAGGGTGACAGAAAAGCAGGCTCAGCACTGTGTCCTCGCCTGGCTCAGTGAACGGTTTGGGGTGTGCTATTTCAAATCTGCGTAGATCTACTGGGAAGTGAGGTAGGGTTTTGAGAAAATGAGTTAAAAAAATTGCAGATTTTGTAGTTGTGGGCAAGTGAGCTACCAGGTTTTGACTGTAACTCCATTACTTTGTGGCTTGCATCATTTCTCAGCCTTCATTTTGCCAGATGGCAATCTGTTGATCTAATTTTATGTTACAACCCTTCGTTATACCTAAATATATCAAGAACATGGACCTCAGCATTCCAGAGTTGTAACTCATGTCAGGCTAACCAGAGTAAACACATTTAGCTTCTGATGGCCCACAATCTATCTCAAAGGCCACTGCAATCTCCAGGGTCTGAGGAAACCCACAGTTGCTGCAATGTCTGTCTTCTTTGAAATACAGAAAAAAAGCCCCCCTCTCCTCCTGAAAAAGAAGGGGTTTTTTCTTTCTTTCTTGATTTCACTGTTATTTTTCCTCAGCTTGGGTGACCCGTAATCTCAGCCTTTTTGGGGGGAAAGTGAGAACAAATGGAAGAATAAGTACCAGGTAAATCAAGTAGCCTGGTCTTCATTAAGCAAACACAGTCCGCCAAGTTCTTCCAGTTGTCTCTACTCCATGAAAGGGTTGAAATTCAGAACAGCAGACTGCAAATGAAACGCAAGCTGTAAATTTACTTTTGGTGCCAATCAAGGAAATTAATACAATTTGGCTTGTCAGGATTCTGTGTGTCAATGGCCACATGAAAATAAAAACGTGAGCGTGGACTAGAGACTGTGTGTTTTTCTGAAAAAGAAAAAAAAAAATATAAAAGAGGAAAGAAAAGAAAAGAGACTGTCCTCAAAATATGGTGCTGATTAAAAGTTCTCATGTGAGCTCTTCAGGAGGGTGCGTAAGCAGAAGGGTAAAGAGTGTTTGTGCTTCACAAGGAAAATATTTAGACCTTGTATATAACCATAGCTGAGAAAAATTATTCAAGGTCTAAATAGCATGACTACATGAATTAGGCTGATGGCTGTTCTGGTGGGCAAAGGGGCTATTTGGTGGGACAGACCAAAGGCTGCAGCAGATGCAGTGGAGTAGAGCAGAGCTGTGTGAACCATGTCACCCTGTAAAACAGACCCACAGCAGGGTAAGGGGAGTATGAAACTCTGCCTTTGTAGTAAAGCTACATGCCACTGGGAGTCCTCAGTGTTTTTGCCTGTTTTTATAGTAGATTACAAAAATGGTTCTTGTTCTTCTCACTGAAGATCTTCCTCCTCTCACAGGAGGTTAGCATGTGCTCACGTATTCTTATTTTTCCTTCTAGAAAAGCAACTTTATTAAAGCTTTGTATCTAAAATGAAGATCTGTGGTAGACAGAGAGATGTAAATTGAATGTTATACGTAAATTTAAAGGGGGAAATACATAAATACCTCCTGTTAATTAAGCAGGAGAAATGTGGACATGAATAAGAGAGATTTCTGTGCAAATTATATAGGTGGTGAGCAGAGAATTGTCTCCTGGCTCTTGCAGAGACAACTGTAGCTTGTAGCTTGTAGCTACTCAGTAGCTACTGCTTATAGCCCATCATGATGCTGACAAATCTATAAAAAGATAACTGGAAACACATAGGGAGCCAGACAACTCTTAAACACCAGCACTTCAAGTCAGAGAATGACAGAACGGGAGTTGAGATTCATTCCCCAGGCCTGTGGCTGTGTGATAGCTCACACTTGACCTTCATTGATATAACTGGAGGACTGTTAATCACCACCGCTTTGCACCAAGGACTAACTAGGAGGCATTGCCCTTGAATCAACCACTTTCAGTGTTAATATACCTGTTGAACTTGCTACTTGGATAGCGATCCTTGGCAGAGAGACAAAGGACACTGTAAGGGTCAGAGAGATCTCAGATGGCAAGAACTAAACTTGCCAGAGCTCCTCCATAAAGTTATTTCAAGTGGTGGGCACACAAGAAGTCTTTGGTAGGGCTGGGACATGGGTCCATCACTGCCCCGGTTGAATAGCCGGCTGGGGCAGATCAGCATCCTTCAGTCCTGGACCACTTGGACACTTCTCTCCACCGCTCCACCAGAACAGATTCCTCCTTTTCAGAGAGTCTATTTTTTTCCTGTGATTTCCTACCATAAACCAGTCAAACCTTGTTCTGTGTTAGGTTAAGCAAAGCAACCGCACTAAAAAGACGTTAAAATGAGCGACGTATTACCTATAATATAATACTTACTATAAAAAGTCTAATGGACTGAGATTTTCATTAAATAAAAAAGTTACAAAATTTAACAGCCTGGTAGCCTCCACCTGCTGCCTTGCTCCGTAAGTTGCCCTTTTGAGGTTTAGTCATGGACAAAAATACTACCAAGCAGGAGTGTGGGAGAGAGAATCCAGCCCCTGGTATCTTCAGGGAAAAGCTTGTGTGCAATGCAATGCCCAGATATTATTGCTGTTGTTTCAAAAAACTTCAGTAATCCTCTGCTCCTTCTCATTTCTGTTCTGCTGGATACCTTGTTGGAAGAAGACCCTTGTTTCTAAGTAGAACTGAGCAGGATTTAATCTGTAAGTTACGACTGAAATGAAGAAAAAGAAGAAATAATAAGAATAAATGGTTACAAGTATGGAGAATGGGAATAAAAGAGAAAGAAAGACAGACAGATGCCAAGACAGTGAAAAAATTCTGTTTCTTCTACCTGCTGCTTGTACTGAGGCTCGTGCTTCTTCAAGAGCGGAGCTGAAGCTAATTAAAACAGTTTTCAAACATCGACTTCATAGCTAAGGCTCTCATGACAAGACATGAAGGCAGCATGAGGCAGAGCCTTTATGCTAAGCATCGCGCTCTACCTTGGAGCTAATTTCCAGCAAAGTCATTGGGTGTCTATGCACTGTCAGCTGAAAGGAGCAGATCCAGCCCAACCTCACTGCAGGAGACTCAAAGCAAACATGCCGTTCACAGTGAATGACCGCTCTTTAGGATCTCCTGAACCACAATAGATGCAGGGATGACAACAAAAAGGATCTTTCTGTTGCAGTAATTTAGGCATTGGCACAAAGGACTGACTGACCTGAATCTACATGTTAACGTTCAGAGTTGAATGAAAGAATTCAACAAGACACTCCTCTCAGTCTGAATCTGCTTTTCATGAGGCCCAGTTCTTGTCAGCTCATCATCTTTGTTAGGAAAGCCTTTCTCACCATTCCAAAGACGCTCAAGTGAAGTGGTTAACAGGAACCAAGGATTACAGAGACATCTGGCTTTACAAAACCCCAAACCCTTCAGCTTCAGCCTTGGCAGAAAGCTGGAGTCCACTGGGGAGGATAGTTTATAGATTGTTTGCAGAGACTGGAGTCGCGGCGCCAAGACCCAGTGCTATGGCTTGGATGTGCAAAGAATATTATACAAGACTTTGAGCAACCAGGCAGTCGGCGAGCTTGCATCCTGAACAAACTTCTTCTCCTCCTTTGTCAGAAAGCTGCTATCTAATTGCACACATGGCATAAAATGAAGTTTAGCAAAACGTTTTCCGATCTCCAGCGTGCTCCCAAGAAGGAGATGTCTGGGAGACTTGTTTTACTCACATTGTGTACTTGTCCCTTTGCCTCTCTGATGGGAAACAAAGAGAGACTAAGGATGAAGAGCAAAGAGCAATCCCATCTCAATTTCTTTCAGAGAGTGTGTGTTGATATTTAACTTTCTGTGCTAGCTTAAACAGTTCCCATAAACAGCTATGCAAATGTAATGGTTAATTTGACGAGCTTGAATGAGTCATCTTTCAAAGCCATTATCGTACAAAATGTAAGACGGTTTGAAAACTGTCTCTCATCTGTGTAAAGTGATATTGCTGCTTTTTGCCCTTTTCTTGAATCAGAGGCAGATGCAAATGTCAGTGTTCTCTGCTTATACAAACGGACAGACGCAAGAACAGCTTCTCTTTACGCACTGGGATTAGCAGCTGGAGCTACAAACTCTTTGCAGACAGTGATTCATAGGTAAAGACCCACTCAGGGTTCTCTTCCAAGCCCATCTTTTCAAGGAAATAACTGCAGATGAAAAGCACACCGTTTATTTCTCAGTGTATTTTGCCATTAGTACAAAAATAAATTGTGGTATCTAAGTAGATGGGGTTGGAGAACAGGTGGTGCTAAAGCAGCCAGTTAAACCTACTGAACACTAAGAGGTATTTCATTGCTGCCAACCTATGACGAGTCCAACGCTTCATTAGTGTTCTGTAGCTTTTGGACCTCCAAAAGGAAGCGTGTAGCAAATTCCTCGTGAGTTGAATGGAATCAGAAGGAAAAGAAGTGCTGAGTGGCTGGTAGAGGAATACCACTTGTCCAAGCATAAAAGAGAAGACAACAAGGGAAAGGAAAAGTGGACTTGTGCTTTTGCCTTTCAAAGGAAAAAGTCATGAGGCAGTGAGGGGGTGGACTTCCGAATATCTCAGTGAAAAATAAAGTTCTGGATTATGCATTGCCCCTGCCAGATGTTTAGGGCACAGTCTAAGTAGGTAGAACAAGAGCTGGGAAATCAGAAAGCTGCTTAAAAGGCATTTTTAAGCTTAGAGGTGCTGACAGAGGGGTTGCAAAGACAGGCGTAGAAATGGGGCCCTGAGGGAGAGGAGTTAGAGGTGAGTTTTATTGTGTGGCAGATGACTGTGACCTCAGAAGTGCTGGTTGGAACAGAACAAGTTGAACTTAATGAGCAACTGCTAAATGGAAGGAGCAAAAAGAAGGAAAAGAAGGACAAGAGTAGATTGGGATCTTTGTTCAGAACAAGAGGAGACTATGTGACCAAGCAGGACTTCTAGGAAGCTTATGGAGAAAGAGAAAGACACAAGCTCCAAGGTCTTAACCAACATGGTGGTAAAAGATGCTAAATAATAGATCTTAAAAATCCTGGGAGAACCAAAAGAGACTGAACAGTTGGATGAGCAAGTCCAAGAGAAACAAGCCAAAGAGAAGGTCAAGAGGATGGAGGAAAGAAGTGACAGTGATAGAAATGGCACAACAAGGAAACATCTCTGTGTCCAATGTTATTTCTGAGAAACCCAGAGTGAAAGAAGAGCTGCAGAATAATTGCCGACAAAATATCATCCATATGGACAGTTAACCACAAACATAGCAACTAGGCTATCTGAGAAACAAAACAATGCACTCACTGGTCCTACCTCACTGTGCTCCATTGCCCAGGGAAAGGCAGTTTTCCACTGCAGGATGCCAGTCAGACCTGATTGTAATTCTTGAACATCTGGAAATCCCAATGAGTGGTACTCGAGGGGTTAAACTGTCCTTATGTTTTGCGACTGGATTAGTCAGCTCCGTTTATTCTTGTCCCCAAACTTCCCCAGTGGTACCGCAGCATGTTTATAAAAATAGCAAACAAATCATTTGACAGCAAGGGTTGGAAGTAAAAATTAAAAAATGCCATACTTTCCCTATTAAATTTTGATAGCCTCCCAAAGGCTTTCAATATATTGCACACGTCCAAGCTCTACCGCAGAATAATTGAATCATAAAGACTAAGACCATGTGTCTTTTGAGCGAGTACGCGAGTCAGGGAATGCTGCGGGCAGGCGCAAGAGTACGGGAGGACACGGCACGGTTATCTTTGAATTTCCCCAAGTGGTTGGGAAAGCAATCCTTGTCCACTTGCAGCCCAATGGGCAGCTCCTCACTGAGAAAGGAGCTCTGCTGTGGGTTCAACTATTTTTTAAACCATGAGTGTTTTCTTTGCTCGACTCAGATATTTTAACCCTTCCTTATAGACAGTAAAACAATTTTATCAGCTCTTCGCAGGCTATTTTTGGGGATATTCCCAGGTGAGGTCAGCTGACCTGGGGTAGCTGCTCTACATCCATGAGAGAATGGTGCTGGATCCATAAATTGTCCAGGGCTGTCCTCCAATATTTCCTTTTCTTTTGAGACACTGATCTGAGCTGAATTTTGGACTCCGGAAATTGGTATCTGGCTGAGCTCAATCAACAGAGACAAGTTCCCAGATCCGCGGGGAAAATTTGGCTGGATTCAAGTATTTTTAGGCCTGGGCTTATGTACGGAAAAAGTTGAAAATATCA
Source organism: Todus mexicanus (assembly GCA_013389965.1). Taxonomy (NCBI): domain Eukaryota; kingdom Metazoa; phylum Chordata; class Aves; order Coraciiformes; family Todidae; genus Todus; species Todus mexicanus. The sequence goes on from WEIS01070731.1 coordinate 34,291, forward strand.
ATGACCAGGTTATAAAAAGCTGCTATAGATGAGTATAACAACATTGATGCCAGTGCAGTGGTACCAGTGGGAAAACCATGAGAGAGAGTCTTCTGTGGAGATCTTGCACTGATGAACAGCAAAGCTCTCTTGCTCCCTTAGATAAACATGTTGGCTCAGTAGAGGATGATAAATGAGAAAAATAAAAGCAAGAAGATGTTAGCAGTTATGTTACAGACAAGAGGGTTGTGTTCCATAAGTCCAAGTTTTGTAGGTTCAAAGCCAACACAAGAAGCGGGACTTCCCTTCCCTTAGACCCCTAATAAAGCAAAACTCTACAAACATCTCCAGCTGATCCTGCTTTGGAGCTCTTTGAACTTTCCCTACAGAAGGAAGGGGGGTGTCATTTTTACAGGCAACGTAAAAGCTCTTCGCATTAGAAAGTCTGAGGGAAGCTTTGGCTTCGATCTAAAAGCTTCGGTGCTTTATTCCAGAGATGACAACACACAAATACAATGTGTTTGCAATAGCAACACTCCTGGTTAACGGGACAACCAAACTCTCTCTGTGGAGCTGACCTTTTTTCATTGATTTCACTGAGCTAAGAACATGGAACAAGACATGAATCTTTCCGAATATCTCTTTTATATATGTATTTCTGGATAGGAAAAACCTGGACTTGATCCAAAACCTCGTAGAATTTTTTTTTCTCATGCGCCTTATGGATTTTATGAACATTTCAAATAAAATTCACCTGTAACCACACACAGCCTGAGGCTGTAAGTGTTGGATGCTCCATTGTAGACAGGGTTAAGCTTTTTGTACTAAAGCATTTAGCTGTCTTGAAGGATGAAACGTAACCTATACACTGCCAGTTTTCACAAAAGCCTGAGTTCACTTAACCAATTTAATTTCTGCATTTGTTATCATGAAGTAGAAACAATTATAGCTTTGACCTTTTGGGTAGGGGCCAAGCTGTAAGTGTAAGAGGTAAACACAATAAATAAATACATGGAAAATACAATCCCCTTGCTCTGAAAACAGTAGGTATTTGCTGCATTTCCAAACTAGTTGCGAGACAGTTAGTTGAACACTCGTGCACTTCATAGAGTCACTGGTTTTAGTTACTAGAATAATAATGCAGGGACTGTAAATAGGGTTTATGACTTTTTATGAGAAAGCCATGTGATGCTTTTACAACTCTCACAAGTAATAAATGTCTACATCAATTTGATTGTTTTATGTGGGTTTTCTTCTTGCTTTACACCACGGAATGGGTTGAACTTCACTGGAAGTCCGTTTGAAATTCTGACATTTTCAATTTTGGTTTAGTGCCAAATCAGAAAAAACCCACAAAAAACAAAAAACAACCAACCTTTCAAAACCTACATTTTCTCTTCAACCGCATTAAGAAAAAAATATTATTTGGGATAAATTAAAATAGCCTGTCCTGATAAAACTAAATCAGAACAAAATACCTTCCCTTTTAACATACATTATTCAAAGCATAAAATTAAATCTCTTGTGTTATGAAAAGACTCTTAGGACAAAAAAAATCAAGTAATTTCACTCCAACAAGGTCCAAACACAATACCTCAACCTAGTCAAAACAATTCTTTTTTAAAAACCGAAACAAACCTTCATTGACAACAACATACTCTGATCGGAAGTCTTGATTTCAACTAGATGGCATTTTCCATTGAAAAATTGCCAGGGAATGGATTTTTTCCCTTGCTAACTCTAATCTGATGTTATCATTTACAGCAGCACTTGGAGTTAAAAATTACAGCACATTTTGAGGTCTCCCAGAACATATTTTCTCCAACTCCAGCAGCACTGCTGGGCTTGGCCAGCTGTGAGGTAGAGCACTAAGCAATGGAAAGTATCTGTCAGCAGCCAAGGTGCTCTTACAGATGGTTAATTAATTGGTAAGCATCACCTTACAGAGCACTGGCATGAGCTTAGCGCCACCATGGAAGGAAGCTTTCCAGGAGGGTCCATGGTTTATTCCGCAGAAGGAGATTATTCATAGAATCACAGAATCTTTGAGGTTGGAAAAGACCTTTGGGATCATCGAGTCCAGCCATCAGCCCTACTATGCAAAGTTCATCCCTAAACCATCTCCCCCAACACCAAGTCTAAACGCTCTTTAAACACGCCCAGTGATGGTGATTCAACCACCTCCCAGGGCAGCCTATTCCAGTAGCTGACTACTCTTGCTATTTTTTTTTTTCCTAATATCTAGTCTAAACCTCCCCTGTTGTAGTTTGGAACGATTCCCTCTTGTTCTATTGCTATCGGATATTTGTGAAGACTCTCTTGAAACACCCCCAACAAGCAACTTGCAGTCCCTACTGTCTCTTCCCATGCTATGCCCCAGCCTCTGGAAACAGGGACACAGCTTCTCTCTTTCCTCCTGCTTGATGAAACCCATTAGATCTGCTGTCAATAGGGCATTACATGCATGGACCACGACTGAGCCTAAAACAGTTTTCCTAATTGCTTGTAGAACTGGCTTGCATCAGGACTCTGCAGCTCTGAATATATTGACCATAAAGGGACTTCACCTTTAAATTACAGCTTGTGAAAATTGGTGGGCAACCTGCAGTTGTGCAGATGAAAAAATGCGTACAGAATAGTGATCAGGGTCTATAAAGAGAGATTTTGTAACGGTTATATCAGGGAAAGTGGTATCAAAGTAGGGGTTATATTCTGGACCAAGACCAGTAGAGTATTTGGTTGCCCTTAGCTCCTCTAGAGTTATATCACTTGTTACTAGAAACATCTGCCTGGGAAGGAGGCACAGCGGGTTTTATAAGCAAACTGTGGTATTGCTGACGACAAGTCCAGGAGTTTGCAAACCTCTGCGTACCTCTAAATACTTGCAGCAAGAGTGCTCGGCAGCATCGCTCACAAGGCAGGTGTCGGTTCACGTATTAACCTGAGTCCACACTATGCCAGGTTTGAGACAAGGGTTTGCTGCTACAACCTGAAGCCTTTTCTTACATAAACTAAACTCATTCATGCACAGAAGGAGCTGCTTTTTGAGATCAGAGTTTTCTGTGCAAAGGGTGGTAGATGAGGTGACCCTTTGGTGCCATCACAACTCCCTTGGTCTCAGGGTGAACCTACTGCTCCACAACATCCTTCTTTCTGCTCAAAGGCACAAGGATGCTTGCAGACACCATGACTGCTCCAGGTCGCTTGATGGAGCCATGATCTGGAAAATATCTTTGGAAGAGTGTGGTAGCCCCAGGTGACCCGTAGGATCCCACATTTCCATTATATCTCAGCTATTGCTCAAATCAGAGCTCTTAAGTTACCATGAAAAGCAGCAAGGGATCATGGGGAAAGATGAGCATTGTAGGTGGGAGAGAAATAGTTCCAAACAAGTGGAAAAAAACCTGTCAAAACATTTATAGACTCCCTGATAATTAAGCTAGGGTGGGGAGGATCCATTTACAGATAGCGTCTCTTTCTCTCCTCGCTTCTCCCTACAAGAAAATAAATGATGAACTAACTGAAAAGGAGAGCGAGCGAGAGAGTAAGTTTTGGAGAGAGTAGCCAAGAGTTTTATTACAAGCCTGTTCCTCATTAAGGCTTTAGCAGCCTCACACACAAAAGCTAATTACTGTTTTTATGTCATGTTATTTTGATTCATATTTCCTGTCTGGAAAACAGACGGGAGTTTTGGGCAGCCGGCCAAGGCGAGGGCCACAGTATAGCGCAAGCGGGAACCTGTCCCAGCCGTGGAACAGAGGAGACAAGAGCCTTATTTTTTTGGAACTTTTTTTTTTTTTTTTT
>WEIS01070736.1:12475-51481 GCA_013389965.1 Todus mexicanus
TGCTTGCGAATCTGGTGATTGAGCCTGTAGCAACACTTCTTAATTGGCATACCTATTAAGAGACAAGTCCAGCTGCCCCTAGTCCCTCTAACCTCTGAGGATCGGCTAGAACGCAAGGGGATTTGCCCCTTACTAAATTTACCCCTACCCTCTCCCCCCTTCCTAGCAACACTTTATTTGTTATTTGTGTAACAAGTGCAACAGCTCAGAGAGGTGCCGAACTGCTGCTAAAGAAGGGATCAATGCTCTGTGAGTAGAGACATTTAGAATATGCCAGTCCTGGCCAAACCATTGCCATGACCAGTAGCTTTTGCCTGACAATATAAGGTAAAAGACCTTTTGGGGGACTTCCAAAGGCTGAATGCTCAACAACAAATTATTTCCTAATACTTGTACTTATTCTGATCTGAAAGACTAGGCAAGTTAGGAGATAGTCTGATTCTACTAGAAGGAACTATTGATAATAAGGTGATAAGTAATTTATTTTTTTGACATGCATTTGTTCCTAAAGATTTACCCAGAGCCTGGTTCTCAGAAATACAGTTGGAAGAGGCAATTCCACATTTAAGTCAACTTCCTCCCTAAAAGGAATGTATGTATCTAGTAAGACTGGTAACTGGCACACAACCTGCATCTGTTGTGATCTTTAAGAACCATACTGCTGACATCAGAGCGGCTGCACAGGTGAGAAGCCATCAGCCATCATGGGAGCTTGCTGCGGACCTAAGGCTCCTGTAGGTAGACAAGCCCTTTGACTGGACATACAGACCCCCAGGAAAGCAGGTCAAAGCTCCCCTGCTAGTCAGTAACACTGAACAAAGTGCTTGGAAGCGCAGCGTTGGAAGACAGTGCAATGGTAGCAGTACCTCAGACTGTGCTCTGGTTTCCTTTTCTATCTTTTGTTGTTGGTGTTGCTAAAAAGCCAAGTGTCTTCATTCCTGCACTGTAGCAATGCAAGGAATTGAAGTACTTAAGACTGTATTCGCAGTGGAGCTGGAAGGGGAATTAGCACTTCACTGGTACTAGAAATACATCATTAAAAGTGATTACTGCTCAAGATTGTGGTTAGTGTGACCCCGACGTGATGGGATTTGAAAATGGTAATCTTTTGGACTATATGCAAGCAAATAATATGGATGCTATATTTAGTTTCTCCATTTGGCAGGTTTTGGACAGACAGCTGAACAGTGCCGTCCGAGAGAAAAGGTCTTTAGAGTTTGCAGACTGAAGCACAAAACCCCCATGGTTTATCTGCTGCAAGCTGTGCTGCGCTTTTCCTCAGAGAGAAGCTAAGCCCTGACTTTGAATAGGAACGCTCCCGAGATTTTGGGCATTGCTGCTGGGGCAAATCCCGCAAGCTGATCCCTTTAACTGAAACTGTCACGTGCCTGTAGGTGTGCTTAACTAACTCAAAGGGAAGTCTGGCATTCCTGCAGCCACATCCCCAGCTCACAGATACTTGTTTTTCCTTTCTTGTTTGCACATCTCCCTGGTCCCTTGCCCCTGCATCTGCCCACGTATTAAGCTGGTGGCCACCCCACAACAGAACAAGCATCACCCATCACTGGAGGCACAACAGCATCTCCCACTGGGCTCATGCAGAGTCAGGAGATGGAGGCTGGCAAGTGTTGGTGTGATGATTATCTGTTTATCTGTATGGGCCAAGTCAATGTCGTTAGGCAGTGACTCGCTTAATTGTGGAATTTTGAGAGGGCGTTGCCCCTTGGCTTTGTGCAAGGGTGGATCATGCCAGGGTGTCCCCACTCCTCCTGGGCCCAAAGTCGTGTAAGGGGTGCTTTGTCTCGGGGCCAGCACTCACCTGGTTGAAGGAGAGTTGGGGGTTGCGGAAGTCAACCGACAGCATGGTCCCAATGAACGGCAGCGACATGGGGCCCTGTGGGTAATGGCTCCACTTCTTCCTGCGCTTCATGAAGTCAAGAACTAAAGTAAAGACTGTAAGAAAAACTCCCAGTACAGAGATGTTGCTCCAGGAGGACGACAGCTGGGACCCCAGCCACAGAAGTAGTGACATTTTGTAGTCTGTCCACTCCTTGGTGTTCCTCTTTTGACCCAAGACTGTTTCTGCCCCCTCTCCCTCTCTCCCTCTCCCTCTCCCTCTCCCTCTCCCTCTTGNTCTCCCTCTTCTCCTCCCCCTCCCTCTCCCTCTCCTTTCCTTCCTTTCTTCCCCAGACAGCTGCCTTTTTCTCCTTGCTTTCTTCTCTCCCTCACACTCTCTCCCTGCTCCTCTCTCCCTGCAGTTGCTGGCCTCGGAATGCAGGACTTGGCTCAATCCCAAAGCTCCTCCTCTGCTCGGCTCAGCCTTGGGGGAGTGGTGATGAGGGTCATCCCTCCTCCTCCAAAGGCAGAGCTCAGAGGTGTGTTTGCCTCTGCCACAGCTGGCAGGTCGTTGATACTGCTCTCCCTGGGGCAGGGCTGGGTGAGGCCAAGTACTTGGGTGCCCTCGCCCACGGCTGAGGTAGGATCGCAGTTTGCAGCAAGTCATCCAGTCTTGCTGCATTCTCATAGCACGATTTTGAAAGAGTTTGTTTAAATCTGTGTGGCCTTCTTGTTTGTACAAACACGTCAGGAGAGAAGCAGCTCCTAAATACAGACCATCGAGGTTTCTGTTTGCAGGGCTGAGGATTTGTTTCGTTGGCCCTTGAGAAAGCTCAGGTTGGGTCAAGCTTTTCCTTACAGAAAGCATTTGTCACAGAAATTAGCCTAAAATGATGATCTGAGGCTTGAAAAATCATTTATGTTTCTGGGAACAATAGTCTTTATCCAAGTCCAATGTCAGTCAGCACAATGACGTTGATTTTTGTAGAATAACAGCTACAAGGGAGAAGGAGCTTCCAGCCTTTGGGGCAGCGGTGATGCAAACACAATTATGGAGATAAGTCAAAGTATTTCCTGAAGCAGCACAGCTATGTGCTCCTGGCATCTCCGCCATCCGAGATCAATAAAGCTCGCTCTTAAGACAGTTAGTTCTAGCTAAAGAGAAGCAGTAAACCCATCACGGTTTGATCTATGATCTCAGCGTGATCAGAGAAAAGCTCCTAATGGAGCACTTGCTGCAACAGTGATGGAAAGCTCAGACTGCAAAGTGATGCACCTGTAAAGACTGTGCAGTCAGCTCCGGTGTGCAGCCAGCGCCTCAGAGTGCCCCTGCCCAAAGAGACACCTAAACACTCATCATCTGGGTGTAGAGGTGCCCTCAATGGAGTCTCTACAGCACGATCCCATATGTCCCTTCTGAAAGCATTGCCACTCGGTGTACATCTCGAGTATGTGTAAACAAACATACGCAGCATAGGAAACAACTGAGGAAATTGCCAGCCCCCACACAACTGCAGAATTATGATTTCTTTTGGATTACAGAGACGTGGCAGGATAGTTCATGTGACTGGAGAGCTGCTACAAATGGACATAGAGTCTTCTGGAGAGGCAGGCTGGAAACGATGAGGAGTGGTTCTGCTTTACGCAGAGAAGTGCCCAGAGCTTTGCCATAGGACATGCGATGAGCCAGTGAAGTGCTTGTGGGCAAGGAGAAAGCAGCAAAGCAAGACAGGCAATGTGGTGCTAGGCACTCACTGCAGACCACTTGATCAAGGAGAGCAAGTCAACAGAGCCATCTCACATGATCGCAGACCTTAGGAGTCATGAGTGTACTTAAACCCAAATGGCAGTATGGTCAAGCACTGTGCCAGTGGTTTCTGGAGTGTGCTGAAGACAATTTTTTGACACAGGTGATCAATGACACAACCAGGAGAGATGCTCTGCTGGGTTTGCTGTTCACAAAAAGAGGAAGAATTGGTCCAGGACATGATGGTCAAGGGTGGCTTCACCTGCAGCAGCCACGAGACTGTGAAATATTAAATCCTGCAAGAAGTCAGGAGGACAAATAGCATTAACTGCCCATGCCTTCAGGTGAGCAGATTTCACCTCATTCAGGGATCTGCTTGTCAGGGTGCCAAAGGGACCTGCCCTGGAGAGCAAAGGGGCCCAGGAGAGCTGGTTGTCCTTCAAGGGCAGCCTCCTGAAAGCACGAGCCCAGAGCATGTCATTTATTACCTTGACTTTGGCAAAGCCTTTAACACCATCTGCCATAGTATCCTTGTAGCTAAATCAGTAAGATACAGACTAGCAAGGTAGATGATAAAGTGGGTGGATGATTGTGCAAATCATGGGGTTCAAAACATACAGAGTTCAGCGTTACAGAGTCCAGATGGTGGCTGATCACTAGTGATGTCTCTTATATATCCTTACTGGGGCTGATGAAGTTTAACCCATTTATTAGCGATCTGAGCGAAGGGACAGAGAGCACTCTTAGCAAGTTCAGCCTGGGAGAGCTAACAAGAGCTGAAGTATGTTTGCAGAGTAGTTTGGGAGTTTCCTGGCTTTTGAGTACCCACCGCATTTTGAGTAGCTCTACTGCAAGGTCTTAGAGTAGCAACAGTCCTGTACTTAGTGGACTTGCTTGAGCAGGAGATGGCTGAATGCTAAAAGGTGATCAAGGGGTTCCTCTCACACTAATTTTCATGACCCATGCACTCAGATAACAAGTAAAAATATGGGAAATGTGGTCCCAAGAGCATCACTGTACATTTCTTGATCACCCCATTGGTAAAAAGATGTTACCCTTCTCAATTAAATTTATTTTGAGGTCCATCTTTATGAATTTCAGGTGAAAAATAGCCACCTGAGTTCTTTCCTTTTTGCTTATCTTGGCCAGAGACAAAGGCTGTCGGATTCCACTCACCTCTAGGCTGTAAGAAGGATGGTCGACTGGGATTTGGGAAGTGGATTTACTTGTCAAGAACATCACCCTGGAAGGCCATCAGAAGAGCAGCTCTCCAGCCATTCCTCCTGCTACTTGGCCACAGGCAACAAAACCACAACTCGAGAAATACACCAGCTTAAAAAAAACAAATGCCACACCATCCAACCCCCCAATTTACACCTTTCCAAAAGGTCTCTTGGTAAATGACTTTTTCCTCTACCCCCTTCAGGCTGCAAACTAGATCGCTCCTCCACGCTTGGCTAGCAGCATGGACCTCCACTCCTGCAAAGGACAGGAGCTTGGGTAATTTCAAAAGGACGGTTTTCAAAGCAAGCAAAGAAACAACAGAAAACAAATCTCTTTCTGAGAGAGAAAAAGAGAACAAGGTGATTATTCTTCTGAAGAATGAAAGATGTACATTTGCTTTTGTTTTCAGTACAGTAGTATTTTGAGTGATTTTCAAGTCAAGGAAAACCCCCTCCAAATCGATATATATTCATTTTAGCCAGAGGCAGCCTCACTGTGCTGGGTGCGTGTCTTTGTGCACAGTCAATTATAAGATGAGCTAAGTGAAATTACCAAGTTGCGTGCAGACGTTACTGTTCTTTGACTGGAGAACCTGCAATGCAAACAGGAAGGCAGCTTTAAGAGAAAGTTTATTAATGTTGCAAAACAGGGTACCCAGAAGTAAGTTAATACAGGAGTTGCCTGCACAATTTTAACTGAGCATTTGTGTCCATATATTCTGTAAGGTGATCTTTAATTATGGTCTTGTGCTATTTTTTCTTTGTGAAGGACCCTCTCTTTAGTCAATGCACAGGAGGTACGGTGATAATTTACTGATCTGTTAATTGTAGTATTTGGCTTCAAAGCCTATTTTGCCACCTGCTGTTCACCCCCTGCCCATAAGGGTGTTTTAAGTTGGACTTTTCCACAGCTGTCATCAGTGACTGCATGGATTCAGAGCAGGCAGCCTTTTGTACTCACAGCATCCCTCTGAGGTGCTTCCAATGGAGAAAATGGAAACCTAACTCCAAATGACCCTCTAAGTGTTGATACCTAATGGGAAAAATCTGGAAGCTGCCACACACAGCTGTCCAGGACCCACACCCAGCTGACTGCAAGAAGCTTCTGCAGGTTGTCCTGCAGGATCACCAGTTTGATACCCTGGACATGAAGGTCACAGATCAGAGCCTGTTTATGAAAACTGCTGTTTCAGTAGCTACCCAGCATCACACACTCATTTCAACGGCCAAAGAAACACTCTTCCTTGTCTGCCTCTTCGCTTCAGTACTGGAGCCAGCCAGGAAGCACTGGCCACATAACGTGAATGTTTCCTTGAGCTTTTAGAAATTTTTCATCCAAATCCTGGCAGGCTGGTTGCTTTGCCCCTAACACCATTAGATGAATCCAAACCTCAGCAATGTTTTGTTCTGGAGGAACAGCACAAATGGTCAGTGTGAAGCCTGCTTTTCTCATTCCCTGGCTGTCCATCTCTTAGGCTGCAGCAGAGCTGGGGCTGGTGAAGACTCCAGAAGCCTTTTCTCCTCAGTGGTCTCTTCTGAGCTCAGAAAACATGGTCTCATGCCCAGTTCCAGATTTTTTTGGCCCTCCCTCCCCCTCCTTTTTCAGCTCACTGTCTATCTTTTGCCTGTTTTGCCTTCACTCAGACAGTGTCTCCTCCCAACCATTTCAGTGCTGGATGGGGGCAAGGGGAGCGCAGAGGAGACCAGCTTCACACTTGTCATCCACCCTTGCCAGCCTCTGGCAGCTGGCAATAACCACCACCTGCTCCGTTCAGACATCTCTGGGGAATTTTAGCTGAAAAACTGAGAACTCTATCAAGCGCACGCAAACTGGTTTTTCAAGTGCTTGTAACATGGCCAAGTTTGAGCACAGTTTTAGAGAGCTGGTGCAATGTGTCTTCCTAACAGAAAGCTGCCTCCTGCCAAATTTTGCGCTTAACGCTTCAAAGCATTAAACTGAGAAAGGAAAATATCACCAGAAATTTTTCTAATGGGTTAGGAGAAGGTCAGATAAACAATGGATTTCTAAGAACGATGTCAGCCATTAGAAAGGGATTAAAACATCTTCGGCTGAACGTTCCCAAACAAATTTAGCCTGAAGCACAACCCCACCTCGGGAAATTTTAGTCTCAGACGGTTCATTGCGACTTTCTTGGCCTTCAGATGGGCTTTGGATACATTGGAAGTACTTCTGCAGCCTTTAGATGGACTGTGCTAACAGCTTGTTCATAATAAAGCAGTCAGCAGCACTGAAATAGCCAAGTCTTTCATAGTTACTGTTACTATGACTTACTGCCAGCCTTCCCACATTGCAAAGAAATCTGTTCTTCAGGCTTTTCTTCTTTAAATTCCCTGTGGCTTCCTACCCTTTTCCCTATATCAATCACAGCAGCTCACTTATCACCAAAGTGAATCTTAGTTGAACTTTGTTTCTTTATCCCATCCCCATGCCTTGCTCTTGAAGAGCAACAACTCTGAACCTGGTACTGAAAGCAAGGCAGCTCTTGGGCCCCGTCTTTCACCCCAGAGAGACAACTTTGTGCTGGTGCCATAAGATTTTGAGGAGCCAGGCTCCAGTGACCACTGTGAACAGCTCAGCAGAGTGAGCTGTGTAGTAACTGCAGGAGTCAGTATCTGCACAAAGAAAGCAACCACTGAAATGGAGTTACCCCCAGACAAGTCTTGAATGCTAAACACAAACTGAAAAACTGAACTTGTAAGAGCAGAATGACTTTATCTTGATGTGATATGTCACAGAGCTTGAGATGATGCTGAACGGAGCTCACACATCTAATGTAACACTGGCCAGTAAGGGTTTTACCAGTTCAGTAAGTGTCTAGACCATGGTAGGTAAGGGCCCTAACCCTGGTACCCTTGTCGTGTTACCTGGGGTTAAAGCAGAAATCAAAACTGGCTTGGTTTTAATTGCTGGATTGAAGTTCAGATTCTCTTAAAGGACTTAATTCCTCAGGCTAAAATGTTCCCACTGTTACTTTAACCTGAGCTAGCCAAACGGAGCTCAGTTTCTAACCCTGGCAATTTCTAACCCCAGCACTGAGAGATTATTATTATTAGTGCAGTTCCGCATGGGTCATGGTACCAGCACTGGTCTAAAAAGCCTCCCGAAGATACTGTTAAGCCTCTGCGATGTGGCCGAGGTCTGGGAAGATGCCTGCTCGTTTGAAAAATGACTGGCAGCAGTTGCCTTGACTCACACTCTCCTGTGAAACTGTCAGAAAAATATGGCTTACGCCCCCGATACCATAGGCTGTTGATTTGTCTCAGCTGCTGGTTTTGGTTTCTTGTTCCTTAAGCTTCTCAAGAGCTGTGAATATATTGCTTTTCTTTTCATTTTTGGTTTAGTACTGATACCATGGGGTTTTTTTTGCTGTAACAAGAGGATCTAGGGGAATTTTGGGCAGAGGAACTGGCTAAAATCCTGTTGTTGTTATTATTATTATTATTATTATTCATAAACGATGCATTTGAATCCATATGGGGAAATTAATTCTGCTTTACTAAAGTGTGAGATCAGTGGGACACCTTTGAAAATAATGAGGTGATTAAATCCAGGGTTTGGAAGCCAAAAAGACAAAAGCATCTTGGTTTGTCCTTGTGCCATTGATTTGCCCTGTGAGTTAGAGTTTCCTCGCTTGTAAAATGTATTTAATGGGGCTGTTTACCCAGTTGCGATAAAACATCTACAAATTTAGGTGCAAAGTACATTAACGAGGACCGGTACCACAATTATTACAAACCAAAGAGGCAGATAGCCAAAAGATCTCAGAATAGAGGTTAAAGAAGATGAAAAAGTTAATCTGAAGACTCACTCTTGTTCCAGGAAACATCTAACTACGATCTTTTTCTTCTGGTAGAGGGAGTATTTCACAAAGAACATCTTGCTGCTGTGTCTGTGTGTTGGAAGCATAGCTGGGGATGCTATATTTTCGTAGTTAGGTCCTCAATTCAGTTATTTGTGAGTCAAAATAAAAAGGGAAGGCAATCTGGCTAAAAAGAGAATTGCATTTTCCTCCTGTGCTTACGGCACTCAGGAGCAGGAAGAATAACTTCAGGTGATGCTGTCTCCTAGTAGGTAAGTCAGATTTCAGGTTTCAGTGATAATTCTTCTCTTTCTTTTCACTCTAAGCTCATTACCCTGTTTCTGATGGCTCCTGAACGTCCCTGGCCTCCCAGGAAAGCGTTCAGAGCTGTGTGTGCTCAGCACATTGCAGGAAGACACGATGAAGAGAGGCATTACCTCTGAAACATACTTGCTGTTACAATTTCCTTGGAGTCAATAAAGGCAGAAGCAGCTATCTCTGTTCACATCACTTCCCTCCTAGCTTGGTGGCTGTGATTGCTCCGACGGTGAGAGTAAAATTATTCTTGATCTGGTAAAGAGATGCATTATCTACTTTGCTTAAGTGCATGCTCAGAGCAACACCACAGCGGTGGTGTTGGAGCGTGCTGTCAGCTCCTGCCTCATTTAGGTTCTCAATGTTGTGAGCGTGTGCTGCTGCTCAGCTCAGGATCCCTCTACTCCCTTCGTGCTGCCACATTTGCACAGCTGTTTTGTGTAGAGGAGCTTGTGTTAGCTGCGCTGTCACTGCATGGTAAGGTGTGCGGACCTGAGCCTCTCAAACACCATCTTTTTGCATGTTTGCCTCGTAGATACAGTGGATCCTACAGGTACAATAGAGCTGTACCTGGTTTGGGGCCTTGCTGGGCTGGTCTTGACGGAGGGACCATAGCAGGCATCTACCTGCCCCTCAGGACTTAAAACAAGACTAAACTGCAGGGGAACTAAGCCACAGGACATCAAACACAGGTAAACGCCTGAGCAAACTGAGCCCGGTCACTTTTGCCAGCGTGGTCCCAGACTGCCAAGGCAAGGGGAACACACCGCCCTCCGCAGCGCCAGCAAAAACCTTGCAGGCAGAACCGATGCTGCAATTTTTCCCAGGTTTAAAGGACAGTGAACACAGGCTCAGTGAATTTGCATGAACTTTGGTGTTTGCTATAGCTATTTATTAATCTTACACAGCAGCACACACAGGCGTTTGCTGCTACGCAGCTGGACGTGCACCTCGCACGCGGTGGGAAGGACCTGCAGGGCAGGAAGGTCAGGGGCATCTGTGAGTTGCACAGCAAGGACAGTGTTGGGGACGTGGTTCCCGCTGCCACAGTAGAAGTGACATGAGCCCAGCGGGCACCTCACGGGATGTCCTGACTGGAGAGTTCTCCATCCCTGCAAGGGGCTGACAGGAGGCTGCCGATGGAGCCTCTTCCAACCACTAAAACCACACGTGGCTTCTCCTGGCAATCTGCAAAAATCAAAAGGCACCTCTGGCTTCGCTCGCTAACAAACCAGCACAAATCCCAACAGTCTCAATGCTCCCACCTAAGCAGCTTCGAGGGGCAAGAATTAATAATTAGAGAAAAAAACAGTGACTGACAGAGAAATCCAAGGAGCGAAGGGAAGCAACAGAAAAGACAGAGAGCAGACTGTTACTGGCAAAGGCATGGGTACGGGCAGGCCGGGCTCAACTGCAGAAGAAAACGTGGCTGGAGCTCATGGGTACAAATTGAAGATTGTTCTGTCAAGCAATTCACGGTCTCTGAATTCTGCCCTTTGTTCAGCAGCCCATTAAGGCAGCGGAAGATGATGAGCTGAAGAACTCACAGCGATTCTATTAGGAAACTATAAATAACTTTTTAACAGCAAAAATAAAATGTGCATTTGTCCCAGCACTTTTTGCCCAAATGATTATTAATCCGCTTAAAATGAAAATACTCGAACATACAATTTTGATGATCTAAGACCTCTGTTAATCATTTCTGAGAGCATAGCGTGCTTGCTGTTAGGGCACAGAGTTTATTATTTTGTTGTTGTCATGAATAATGCAGTGTCAAGCTCTCATTAGCCATTTTTCATGGTTTTATCTGCACTTTTTCTGTCAGTATAAACAATGGCTTGAATACAAGTCAGTGTTTAGAAGTTTTTAATCAGTGTGCTGGAAACAGAAGATTATTGTGTGCTGCTATGACAGAAAAACAGGTTATTTGTGTCTTATTTCTGTGCGCTGCTCCTAATGCTAGTTTAGGCTTCACGAACCCAAATGTGCGTTGGAAATCAGAATGTACATTGGGTGGGGTTTTTTACGAATAGGAAACCCACAAACAACTGCTTTGGTTTGAAACATTGGCTCAGTCATGCCCACAGCTTGATTAATAACAGTGGGAGCATATGGAGAGAAATAGAAATTAGGAAATTATGAAAATGCAGGCACGATCCTATTACGGAGCATTTAGCTAGTTGGTTACCTTTGGTTTTCCATCCCAAACGGAATGTAGGTTACTTTTGCCAACAGTAGCTGTTACATTCTCATAGCAACTGTACATAACTCGCTTATTTTTCTGTGCTCATTTTCGTATTTTCTACAGCTGTGTAACTGTGGGTCTGCGTTAACAAAAATTGCATCAACAAAAACACCCGTGCTCTTTTTCCCAGGAGGTAGCTGTAAGCAGTGAGCTTTCCACGGGAAGGGGGAAGGGCCAGAGGTGGTGGCTGCAAGGAAAACTGAAAAGGGAAGTGTTTTCTCTGTGGTTTTTAAGCTGGCCAGAAGACTGAATGGATGCCTAAAGACATGAGGCGCCGTGCTGTGGCTTGCGAGTGGAAGAGAAATGACATGGGAGACGTCGGGGCCTCTAAGGGACTGACCCTGCTCCTCTCCTGCTGTTGGCAAAACACTGAGCTCCTCGACATAAAGGACCTCCCCACCTGCAGAGAAGCATCTGCTTCCTAAACCTGCTGACTCCCAGGTCCCCTGGGGACAACTGTGTGGCCTCTTGCTTAAAGCGATGCATCACTGAGCACCAGCGACATGCGGGGCTGAGCTAACCAGGAAAAATGGAGGTTTGTGTGGCAATAACACTGAAAAAAACCATGTCTGGTTGCTTAAAAAAAAACCTTGAAAACTTGGAAATGTTGAAAGCCATGCCATACATGGAAGTGACAAATCTTAGTTCTCCTATGCACGGCATCCAGGCACTATGTATGTGAGTTCACACCTTTCTGCAGCTCCCTTCTGAGTTGTGTTACTCCAGGGCAAGACATTTATTGGTTCGTATCCAGAAACAGGCAAAGGCCCGAGACAAATCCTTAATTACTTTATGCTCTTTATTGCCTATTCCGAAGTCCAAAGCTTTTTGATTTTTCTTCACCGTGTTTTGAACTAAGGCCTAATATCTGGGATAGTGTTTATACGTGGGATTAAAAATTCAACGACTGTTTATAACATCACCTGTTTTCCTGTGCAAACCCCATGAAATTGATAGTGAAGGGCACCTCCTGTGGTGACAGCTTCACGGCAGATGGATCCCACCACCCGAGCGCACCCATAGAAACAGAGTCCACGCGGGTNCTCGGCTCAAACCTCTCTATTTTCCAAGAGAGCCAGTGGAACAGCCTCAGGGCTCAGCGAGAGCAGGGCAACCACTTTATGCCATCCTAAAACTGCTATGAATGGCCTTTGGTTGGTCCTCA
Organism: Todus mexicanus; assembly: GCA_013389965.1. NCBI lineage: Eukaryota > Metazoa > Chordata > Aves > Coraciiformes > Todidae > Todus > Todus mexicanus. The sequence continues at coordinate 24,828 of WEIS01070736.1, forward strand.
ACTCCTCAACCTCTGTCCGCCAGCTTAACTTTTACATGGATTTTGTTGGGGTCTGAATTCTGAAAGCCTAAAGGTGGCAGCACCAGACAGCCCTGACGCTGGGACCCCGCAGAGCAGCCCTGGGCTGGGCCAGGTGGTCGGCAGGGACAGAAGGACAGAGGATGAAAACGTCTCAGCCCGTTCGTGGCTGTTAGGAACTCTCAGGTGCTTTTTGAACCATTCTGCCAGCAGAACACCATTAGGCCACTTGTGAAAGGTTTTCTCACGTCTCTTTCTTTTCAAGGGGAACTTTGGACCATAAAGCTGCAGAGCTCACCCTCAGCTCAGGGGGAAATCCACCAGATGTGGGTGAAGGGCAGCGTTTGAGGCCAATGGGTCATGCTTCGAAGCGGAGTTGTTCCAGTTACTGGCAGTCTACGGTCACCATTGCCAATTATTAGGAACTGGGATTAATCCTAGTGATTTCTGCTTCTAATTTGTTCATCTTCTAGACTGCAACAATTCTGTGCAGTCCAAAAGATGCATCATCTTCTTTCCTTCTTCTGAAGCAACAAATCACAAACTCGATGTTTGCCAAGTTCATCTATCACATCTGTCATAAGGACCACTTACACTTCTGCTGCATCAGCACCTTCCCCAAGACTTTTGTGCTCCTGTGGCAACACACCGCTGTTGTTTTTAATAAAAATGGGTTGTGTGGCTGAAGTAGCTCACGATGCCTGCAGCCATCAATGCCCTCTGAGGCTGCAAATGCCCACTTGCACTTCTCAGCTCTGGAAATAGTTTCTTCTCGTGGCACGCTTTCCCATCCTGCGGAGCCAAGAATGTTTCATACCTGGAGCAGAACTGAACGCAACCCTGGAAATCTGCTTAGAGTCTGCAAAATGAGTCCATTCTGTACGGTCTCTGCTTTTGGTTGCTGGAAATGCCTCCCATCAGTGGTGTTGCAGAAGCTTTGCTTATTTCCTTGCAGAGTGCAGCTCTTTGGTTTCATTTCCAAATGGTGACTTCTATCACTGCACAGGTAGCAATGCCTCCTCAGAAGCTTTAGCCACAGCAGGACACCAGCTGGACGGGCAGACTGCAGTGTCCATTTTGTACAGGAACCTCTTCCTATTAGTTTCCAAGAGTGGCAAAGATATTACAAAACCCACACGTGATACATTAAATCATAGTCTTTGCTCTGTTTTTAGACACAGTCCTTTCTTGCCTCTTGGAGAACCGTTCCAACCCACCAATTCCTAATTTCATCATACAACACTGAACAATAATTTGTCCGCTTTTTCTTCCAACTACAAAAGGGAATGGTGAGATTTGTCTCACTCGTAAGGTACTTCGATGCCAGCTGATTAAAAAGCGCATGAGAAAAAGTAGATACTGTTATGCCACGTAATTCAGGTCAATTATCCTTACCCTAACCCTAACCCTAAATGGTAATTCCGACAATCCCCAAAATAACGTCCTCAAAATAATCTACAATGTATAAGAATTTAATGATCCCACTTCTCTTCTGAGAGGGAAACAGCTCAAATGCAGGAACTCTGGTGGAAGTTCAGTTCGGTTTTTCTAATACGAATGCTACAAAATGTATGGACTTTCCCCTTTCTAATAGAACCATTAGATGTAGTGACTTCTCTGATAAATTGCCTTCAGCTCATGGGACTCTCACTGTCCAGTGCAGGTGCCTCTTTACAACGCTATCACCTTTAGTGTGAACGCAGAGTGCTCCCCAGCTCCTTCCCTGAAATTTTCTCTGCTATTTTTTGCTGCTCCCCACTAAAAGATGTGGCACTGAAAAGAAACAATTTCAATAAAACTCAGAAATCCATTGTCATGCTGTACCTCAAAGCCGGGGAGCGCTGCCCTCCAACCTCACTGCAACCTCCCAGTTGGGTCGTTAGCAGGTCTAGCCACAACCCCAAAGCCGTTCACGTCACACAGGCAGTATTTGCAGGTGACCTGGAAACGTTCACCTTCGGTAGTGTGCACAAGCAGGTTTTATCACGCAGAAGAGTCAGCCTGAATCCCGACCCCCAGGCTAGAGCGGAGGATTTCCTTCACAGGAGGTTTGCCATGAGCTAAAAGAGTATTTTTCAGATTATTTATTTGGGAGGTAACTCTCTCCAGGGCTGCTAAGAAATATCAGCATTTCTAAAGCAAGCCAGGTAAGGTCAAAAACCTGGAACCGCAGCATTAAATCTGAGTTAAGCAATAAATTACTTGAATCCTCTAGAGGACGGGGAGGAAAGGGAAGCAATCTTGGCTCTCAAATACAGCCCTGTGAAAGAAGCCAGCCAACAAGTAACGCTTTCCTTCTAATTCAGGCTGCCTTCTGTAGAGGTACTGACTAGGATACGGGTCCCACTGAAGAAATTAAATCCTACAAGAAGTCCCTGTAAGCAGCACCCTCTTCATTTTTCAGGCGGATGACAGCGGAACTTTTAGATCCAACCAGAAGCACAAGCAGCACAAAAATTTCACCACTTGTGTATAGAGAGAGCAACAGCAACGATTTCACTGGCTTTTACACTGGAAGGAAAACCTCATTCTTCTCTCTACAGCTTAACATCGTGACTTCCAGCTGAATATCACAGGTCAGTTTGGGGGCAAACAGTGCAGGGTATCCACATGGAGGCAATCTCCCAGGGACGTGCATTAGCCAAACGCTCTTTGGCAGGTAGAAATGCCACAAAGTACCAGAGAGTTACTGGTCTCCCACAGTCTTCTAAAAATTACTTTTGCCCTCTACCTTTATTGACTAAGTTCTCAGACTCACAGCACACTGCAGTAGCTCCATCTTAGACAGAAGCCAACCAAACAAAAAAACACTAACACAAACGAACCCAACAAGCCCAAACGTGGCTGTTAGAAATATTCTACAGCCAAATAAGACTCTCATCCTGTTTCACAACGGAGAGCTTTCTAACCCCGAACTAAGCTTGTAACTACACTTTCAACTTCGCATAGCAGTCAGCAGAGCCACAAAATATTTGCCACATCTTTGTATTTTCTAGATCTGTAACTGAACCTGGATTGCCTGTACTCCTTCTGTTTTCGCACAACTTTTAATCACAAAAGTAAATAAACAAATCCAGATCAATGGTAATTTATTTATCCTCAATCATGCAGATATCCTGCTCCACCTCCGAAGGTCTGATATTTAAACTAATTTTTCTATATTTTCAGCTAGAGGACTCCTTCTTCCAGTCATTCTGATAAGCCAGGGACTGGATCAGACAAACCACTCCCTCTACCAAGTACCTCTACCATGTCCAGGACAACCCCTGCGCTCAAGATGGCACAGGTCATTCCAGATGCAGTAACACTGTTAGCAGACACGCTGATCTGCGTTTATAGCCAACTCAGCCCCAGAACGTTCTCCCTGGAGATGTACCAGTTTAAAGGTATTATCTTGCCTCGCATACGTTCTTATGCATGTTCATGCACATTAAACTCAGAATACCAGAGCAGACATTTAACTGCCCCATCTCAACAAACTACACTTTTCTTTTTGATGCAGTTCGCACAAGATGCGTTTTTCTTTAGCGTGTTGTTAGCTGGACTCCATGAACTAGCTGTACAACAGTCTCTGGGAGATGCTCTGCCCTGGACCCCTTAATGTGATGTGTGTTTATTTTCAATACTCTCACATATCCTTAGTTTGACTTGTTCTGATTCAAAAGGTTCAGTAACATCAGAACCTTGGGTAAAATCCCCACTCACACCTGTGTGATACATGAATCAGTGAGGACAGCCACCACCTCCTGCAGTGGCAGCTGAGGCTGCTTCCTCCCGTGCTGCATCATCTCGCCATCACCTCCACAGAAGTCTATGCCTTGGATTTCCAAGCATAGATTTTACATGCAATTAAAATCTGTGACGAACATATCCATCAGCAGCTCCTAGTATTGAGATACGCTCATGGCACGTATCACAGGGCCTCCATCAGTGCCTGCGGAAGGAGTTCCTTTACCCTTACCTCCAGCGGAACACTGACCAGTTCATCCTGATGGACGTTCATCGCATATCCTTCGTGGAAAACCATCATCTTGCTCTTTGACCTTGCTCAGCAGTATTGGAGCTTCCTTTTAAAACGGCAACCACAGGCTTCAGAAACGATGTTAAACCATTGTGTAGATTTCCAGCAAACTGGTCTCAGTCTCTCTCCTTTCAGAGGTCTTGAAGGGACTCAATGCAGAGAAGCTCTTTGAAAATGGGCTGCCTTATCCAAGCTCATCCAAACATCCCAAGTAGCTGCCAGGTCACTCATTTTCTTCCTTACGCCACCTCCACGTTTTAATGTTCTGCTGCGGGCGATTTCTGCTCCACAAGTTCTGAATTAGCCAAGATTTCCAATCCTTTTTCTTTAAGTTTAGGGTATCCATAGTATCAAGCTGCTAATTGCCTTTGCAGGATGAAGCCTGTAAGTGTTTTGCACTACAGCTTTCAAGAATCCACTTGTGCACTTTGTATTTCCCGAGCCAAAAGGAAGTTTTATTTCCAACTGGATTTTGTGACAGCTCTGAATCCTTTCCAGGTTCTCCCAAAGAAGCTAGTACACACATTTAGATTCCTCCTGCTTGGTGTTAGAGCATGGTGGTAGCAGCTCTGGCTTCTATAAAGACTTAACCAACAGAGATGACCAACTCACAAGATGAGAGAGCATAGCCCTTACCGCCGACAGCAGGGTTTTAAGCACTCCTCGCTGAGAAATATTTCTCATGGAGTTAAGTGTGGTACCATTTATTTATTTGCTCAATGTGACTCCCACTACTTTCCAACCACGGTGCACAAGGAGCTATTGAAACTCCACAGCAATTGCCATGAGCACCCACAACAAGAACCTCCGAGCCTCCCTCCCACATACCCCAAAACCTTCTCCCTCCGCTGCACGACACCACCCTGAAGAGCCGGAAGTACCAAATTCAGCAGTTTCAGCCCACGATCTGCTGTTAAGTACTACAAAGTTGATTCTTCACCAACACAAACCAGTGCAGTAACAGCAACTCTGTTGTTTGTTTTGTTTTAAACCAGTAGAATAGAACAGACACTAGGAAAAAAAAAACCAATTTTTATTAAGTTGAAAAGAAGTCATTTACTCAATCACATTAACTATGCTAAAAATGGTTTTTTTTTTTTCTGACTACACCAGCAGTTAAATATTTTCAGCACCAATTCAGGACACATTAGTGACATTTATCACAACAGGTCTATTTCTTAATGTAGAAGGACATACTAACTTCAGGAGCTGCTACTGGGAAAGGAGTAAGCAGAAGACTGCCCTTTCTTTCCAAATACTTAGGAGAGTAGCAACCTCTAGAAATAAATAACTGCCAAATTATCTCGCAAATCTTTAAATGGATCTTTTAAAAATAGAGTTAAAATAGATATCTTAATATGAGCTATCCATAGATTTTTTTTTTATGTGCTGAATACTCAAAAATGCGAGTAGTTTAGCAAGCATCCAGTACATAACTTTTTAAAATAGTTCTTCCCTCCCCACAATATCAACCCATCAACCCCCTTTTTTTTTTTTTAAATCCAAGTCATGCTGGTTCGATCCCTATCTCTAGCGACTTCCCAGTAAACACCACGCCTGTTTGATACCGCTAGGATACGCTACTATCCTATGAGTGAAAAGTCAGTGACCTGGTGAAATACCACCAACTCACACAAACAGAAATTCATCCAGTCATTGGCTTCTTATCTCTGAACATCAAACAAATCCTAAGCTTTAGTTTTTAAAAGCTTTTGTGGTCTTCCTCTTGCTGGGCCAGTTCAGAAGGTCATCACTGAAGGCAGAACTGATGAAGGCAAAGAAATGAAAAAGCAGCAGATAGTACTGTCTCTCTGTCCTTTTAAACAAATCGAGTTCGCACAAAACAAAAGGAGACAAGGTTAAAATGAAGTTTATTAGTTTTTTTGGTTTTTTTAAGCTTTTTTTATATAAAACTGTTTGTGAAACAGCTATTTTATTCCCATGGCAGAGTGACCCCTGAAAGATGCACTAACCCCTTTCTTAAGGCCTTAACGAGAAAAAAACTGATTTTTTTGTTGCTGTTCCTTAAACCCAAATGTTTTAAAATTACATAATTTACACAAAAAACCCAAACAACTCCACCCCAAATAACCATATCGTGTAGGCTGTTACACTGACATTCCCTCTTCCTTCCTTAGGAAAAGCAAAACATAAAAAAAAGGGCCAAGTGGATTTTCCTGATCAGTTTGAAGATACATGGACTCCACCAACATTCAGACTTTTGAGTGCCACCATCTGGCAGGTGAACCGTATCTCCCTCTCACCTGCCTTCAGAACTGAAGGCAGCTTCCTGGAATGATCTGGGGGTGCGCGGTGTTGCCACAAAGGGCAGACGCTCCTCCCCGTCGTGTGGTTTGGACGGTCCCACACGAACAAGGTGTGCGGGATCTAGCAAGCAGCAGCTACCTCTTACTTCATGAGTCTCACGACCTAAGAGTCTTCAGATGTTTTTTCAAGCTTCCATTAACAGAGTTTCCCAAAAGCGATAACCTCCCTACCCCGCACACGCAAGTACTGACACCCTATCACCTGCGACCATCCAAGCTTTCCTCCAACACCCTACAAACAATTTATTATCATTTTGCCTTTTAAAGTTGAACTTCCCTGGATGTTGTGAGAAAGAGAGCAAGAGGAAGGGAGACAAGTCCCGTGTGGAGTACTCCCAGTTCTGCTATTCTTTCCCACAAAGTGTCAGGCTCCACGAGCCTTGCTTTGATTTTGGATTTAATCTTTACTTTAGCTACAGTTTTCTTTTTTAATTTATGTGGGGTTTTGTTAATTTCAATTAAAAGCATCAAAAGGGATATAGCGCATCTTTCATTTAAAACAAAGTCTTTCAAGACTAAAAAATAGATCTTTATATATATATATATTTATCCCTCCCTCTTTAATTCCCCCCACCTGTTTCCTTTTTCCCCCTCCCCATCCCACTGTCACTATGGAGATTGTGTCCATGGAAACAGCTGGTTCAGACTCCTTGGTCAGATTCTGTGATGTCATCAGTCTTGAGTGTGATGTAAGAATTTATGAAGGAAGTGCTGGCATTGGCAGGCACGTCGAGAGGGGGCATGGCTGCACAGTGGGAGAGATTCCATTCAGTCACGAATGTCCACCGCTTTTTATCTCAACAGCCTAACCTGAAAAACAAAGAGGAACAGTAATACTGGAACGGTTCCTGCCCTCCGTCTGCCAGCACGCCCCCGGGCTTTGGAAGAACCCACTCGGCAGCCGACCACAGCCCTAACGCCAAGAGCTCTTTAGCTCTAGGAATTGAAAACGGATGGAAGCACGAGGGTGAGTAGTTCATAAAAGCAAATCCATGTGATAAGAAGTATTAAACGTTTAACAACCAGCAGAAAATTAAACAAGCCCAGTTACGGAGGAGGTCCAGGATGACAGGACGATTGTGCCACGACAACAGCACGGCACTCCTGGAAAGCAGCCACCTTCAGCAGCCAGAAAGGAGCTCATTCACCTCAGGTTTGCTTTGCACCCTGACTATGAAAAGTGGAACCAAAGGGGCCAAGCGTGCTCAGATGTGACGACAGCTGCTGGGATGCTACGTTGAACCTCGTGGGCTGGACCCAAGTATACTCATACACGTCACCAAGCTACCACCCAACAGTAGTTTTCAGCGAACAGGAAGCCGATAGTGAAGCCGGTATCAAAATTACAGGAGTCCGGCCACAGGAAACAGGTTTGGGAAATGACTCAATTTCACAAGCTGAAGGTAAAACTGCATTTAAACTAACTGCAGGGTTGGTAATATTTGTTTGTTCGGGGTTTTTTGTTTGTTGGTTGGTTTGTTTGTTTCTTTTGTTTTATAAATCTGATTGCCAGATTATGGCGGCACAACAGTTCATGGTAGCACTAAGCTTGTGATGTCTTCCAGGACAAATGTGGAAATGTCCAAGTGCTTGGCATGCTCATTCTCCCTGTCCAGAAATCCTCTCAGGCGAGAAAGTGAACTTCAGTAGTTTGCTAAGTTGTTGGAGGCTCAGTTCAAAAGAGAAACTGCAGATGAAGTTAAAATTTCTCTGAACTACAGTGGTTCTTCTTAATCTGCACAGCCAAGAAAACAAAGCTTGAAATAATAGATTCCTTTCTTCTCTTCTTCCATAACACAGGTGAGCCCAGAAGCAATTTGTTTATTTAATAAGGCTACTTACTTCGATATAACTTAGGTAAATCCCTCCCCATTCATAGCTGGCAATTAAACTCCACAAATCCTAACTAAGTGTGATACAGAAGTCGATGCTGTTCTGATTATCAGCACACCAATTAGATGCCATCGCAGCAAGCCCACCTCTTGGCTGCAAGTATCTCCTCATGCAGGGGTGCCAGGCTAAGGGTGAGGAAAGAGCCAGAGGAGTACATATGAAAAGCAGACGGCTAAGCCATGGAGCTACAGCTGAAGAGGAAAGGAGGGAGGTTCCTTGAGAGTTCAGGCAGCTGACCTTTCAGCGCTATTCGTTACTGTGCGACTGTGAGCCCTCGCTGAAGGAGTGTCAAGGCCGTGTTGCTGCCTCTGGCTCCTGTACAACTGCAGCTTGCCTATGTCTGGAATCAACCCAGAGCATTAGGCACTGGCTCAGAAAGGAAACAGGCTCAACAGAGAGAGAGAGAGAGAGTCCTTCCCCGCTCCTGGACAAGATCCAGAGCACCAGACTCACTCTCACAGCCACTCTCCAGGTCTGGATTTGATCCAAATGTTCTAGAGGCAACTGGCTCAGGGAGAGAGAAGCAACAGAGACAGAATACACTGACTTGCCTGGATGTCATCCAACATCCAGGATTCTTCTTCGCTTGCTGGGCCTAGGAGTGAACCAGAACTAAACCAGCCTGATCATCTATCTAACAGCTGAGTGCCCATTTCTATCTTACACTAAGGCCAGCAGAAGGGCAGCTCCTGTACTACCAGGACTGCTACACGATTCCTCTGAACTTATTCAGTTACCACAGTAATGCAGCAATTCTAGTGGGGGTTTTTATTGTTGTGTTTGGTTTTGGTGGGGTTTTTCTGTTGTTTCTGGTGGATTTTCTTTATGCACGTGTGTTTCTAAATAATTGGATCTTTCAGATTTGTATGTGTTTGGTTTTTTATTTTGGGGTGCAAGATCAGGTTGGATAACTTATTTTTCAAGAAATCCTCAGCACAGGATGTTCAGGTAAAAACTACTTGAGGTAAAAGTAGATTTGGAAAGAAATGATGCCTTAGAGAGAAGTCAAGAGCACATGGTGCAGAGATTCCACAGCCTGCATGGTCTTAAGCCGATATATTTCTATGATATATAAAAAAAGGAGTTAACACTGGAAAATAATGCAGGAAACAAAGCTGTGTAAAGGCCTCTGGGACATACTAAGGTTCACTGGCACCTTAAAGAAACAGTCCCAAAAAATAATCACTGAGAATTTCTCTCTAAACAGTTGTAACAGACACCTTGTCAGCAAGACTATCGTCCTGGTTTAACATTCCATATTATATTGCCTTTTACACTTTAAGGAAAAGAGAAAAGCTTCAAAGAATCCTCAGGACCTTTACCACGTAAGGAAAAAGCTAGTCAATGAACTTTAAATAGCTTGTATGGCAACTGTTTTAACAACACTCTAAACCAAGAAAGAATGTTGTTAAAAATCAAAAAACCAAAAAAAGTCATGGGACGCAGCAGAGCTAAACCAAGTCAGCAGTCAAAGTGTTTATATTAAACAATATCTGCCTTCTGCTACTGCACTAAACCACAGAATTCTCTGATCAATCTCTCATCCTTTACAGAAAACACCTCTAGAAGTACTTCACAATTACTTAACTGGAGAAACAGGTAAGATTTTAGGGTAAGGGAGGTGCCTGGGAAGTGAGGGAACACCAGTGAGGGAAGGGGCCTGGGATTGTTATAGTCGTCTCAGAGAACAGACATGAAAGAACAACTTCACCTGCGTGACTGTAAGAGAAAAAAGAGCAACTAGTTTGAGTAAGAAATGCAACTGAGCAGTGAAATGAAGGCAAGAGACCTTCTTGGGCTGTAGTTTATGGGAAAGGGCACCAACAAGTATTAATTTTAAACCAAACGCTTCATTGAGACCTCCCTGATGCAACTGAATAGCAACGTGCTTTGGTGGAAATGAAGTAAGAAATCCCAACTTCATCCCACTCCCTGGGTGCGCACTCCCACCTCTGTGCTACTCGCCCTTCTTGTGCCAGTGCATTTGCCCAGCCACACAGCAAATCAGAGGAGGAGAATCGTCTAACTCAGATGCTCACATGACAAAATGTAGTTTCAGACAAACTGAACTCCCCGCCAAGTTCACGCGTGGCTATACGAACACCGGGACTAGACGAAGGAAGAGGCAGGATGGAAGAGCAGTGGGGAGGGGGGCACGAGAGCATGGCTGCTGCTTACCCCCAGCAGCTACAGCCCACCCTGTCTCCAGAGCAAGGGGAGGTGAGGGACCGAGCAAGCATTACAAACTTATGAAATTGTGGCCACTTAGGGATATAGTTTCACCTTCTACTACCTCTGTCCATTTGCAAAATAGAGGAAAATGCTGGTCTGAAAGGAGTATAATGGGCTCCTGATAAGATCCATTTACTTATCCCTGGATTTACATTTCCAGAAAACAGGGAATCAGATTACAATAATCTTGAACTCATCAGTATTATCAGTTCTTCCTTACACACAACATTTAAGATACTTTGATGGATTTATTTATTTATTTGGAAGCATGCTATTAACTACCCTGAGACTTAAGAAAGAATACCCTTCTGATCCTTATGATCACAGCAATACCACAGGAGTTTTTGACCACTGGTTTAGCTGAGAGAATAATCAGGCAGTTGTAACAGCTGACAAGCTTTGCCTTTCACCACTAAACGGAAATACAAAAACATGAAGTCACTTGCCTGAACAGAATAGCAGCAGGGAAAAAACCCCGAGAAACAAACAGTTATTACAAATTTCCTGAATGTACACAAGAGCACCTTGATTTCTCCTAGAAATGAGGGAGGCATTGGAGATAAGGAGCCACAGAAGGCAGCACATGGATACTGGAAACTCTCCCCAACTCACCTGTGCTTGCTTTTATTTCCATTCCCAGGAGTACACTTCCCCCCTCACCCCCGCTCCGACTGCTCTGTGCTGAGGCTGCCTTTCACCATCTTGTTCTGCAAGGAGGGAAGAGAGCAAGGAAGGAGGGGCTGACGAACCAGCAAGCCAAAGGGAGGAGGAAAAAGAAAATGAGGGAGAAAAGGAAGACAGGGGGTAGGGAAAGTGAACATACAAAAAGTGAGAGAGAGAAAGAGAAGTCAGTATTGGAACCAGACATAGATTTTTCAGACAGAGTTTTCCCTGGGACAAAAGCAGGCAATTCCGCAAAAGTAAGGAGTTTGGGATATGAAAGCCTCGTTAATTTTAAGAAACACAGAATTTAACACAGAAAGGTAGAACAAGCTTAGAAACATCACTTAAAATCGCCCCACAGATGGCTTAAGACAATCTGAGACTGCAGTGCAGTGCCACCAAAAGGTGAGGTATCCCACGCCCTTCATAACCTCCTCAGTGCCTCGGCACCCTCACCGGTTCTGCTGCAGCAGCGCTTGCTGCGATGCAGACACACAGCCGGTTGGATTTGCGAGAGGAAGCTAACCCTTCAAAAAGATGATTAGTTTTCAGACGGCGTTTTCCCTGTAATAAAAGCTGCTATTTTGCAAAAGTAGCACATTCAGGACATGGATGGTTGAAGCATCAATGCTGACAGAAGGAAATGGGAAAGCTCACAGGGGAGCACAGAGAAAGGCAGAACCAGTCCCTCTGGACTTAGCTTGCTTATGCCTGAAGTGTCAAGTGCAGTTAATAAGGCAAGAAGCACCTTTGCTCTCTGGGAGCCACTTATTATGATGAGGTGTATTTACCGATGTGAGGCATGGACTGGAAAAGGATAAGAGGCACTATGCTGGAGGACTTACTCTGTGTTAGTGGATTTATAAAGTTAATTCCTCCACCCATTAACTGCAGAACAGAGGAATGAGGTCTCAGACAGCTACAAATTAGCTACAAATATTAAACTGGTGTTAACTAGAAGCACAGTTTTGAAGGGTCTAAAGTGTGTCTTCCTCTCAACTGCTTATATATGTATCATGCACAAAATTGATGCAATTTGTTCTCCAGTCATTCCAGAGTGCTGGGTTTCAACCTGTCCCACAACCAACTGGAACTCCCCTTTCCAACCACCACCATGGAAGGAGCAGGGTGATCCTGGATTCTGCCCCGCAAAAGGATTTGGAACAAACCAGCAAAGATCAGTGAATCACAGGGCAAGGGCAGGGTCACATATTTACTAAGCAAAACCCAACAAACTTCAGTGTCAAAGAAAGGCTGCCAGCACTCAGTATTTTAAACATCACACAGAAAATGATCTGCAGTGGGATAGTTTTGAATAAAATTCAAAATTTTATTGCCTCATGAAGCACCACTGCAAACTTAATTGGCACTTTTCACCCTCCTGCCCTCCAAGACTGCTTTAGGAATCCATGTCCCTGCTCAGTATCTTCTCTGGGAGGCTGGATTCTGTAAAACGGTTGTTTACTTTCACGGTTTGAGCACCACCACTGCAAGTACTCGCACACAGCAGCAGCGACCTAAGCCAGCTATGAAAAGCTTTAACGCTATGTTCCCACACCCCTGCCCTCCCCCTTTTTAGATCAATTTTTCACCTTTTATTCTTCTAGACCTGCAACACTTCAGGCAACGGGCAGCAAAAACGTAACAGCCTTCAAAGATGTGACCTTCCTATTCTCTTTAGACAAGCTGGGCAGAGGGTAGCACTTGGGTAGTTGCATTTCAGGGTAAGGGGAGCTCATCCTTCCCACTTTTGTTTGGCGGGATCTGCAGGTTCATGTAGCATTGATGCGTCAAATTAAGCTTGCTGTACATTTTCAACATTAGCCCAGAACTGTGCAGAATAATTTATTTTCTTCTACATGGTGAAAAGTAGGCCAGTTCTGGATAACAGCCTGAATGCCCCCAGAATCTGCCAATGCATTTTAAATACACGTGTATAAATACATCCTGTTGCGGTAGAACATCCAGAAAGGAACATGAGACTAATTCTTGTATGTTTACAAAAGACAGATTAGAGATAATACGCAAAGACAAAGACCACCAGATGTCAGTCTAATTCTAGGCAGAGAAGAGATCTGCAGACAAGGACTAAATGGTGACTAATCCCTGCTAGAAAGCAACACAATTCTTCCCTCTTACGACTTTGGTATAAATCATCCACACTCTTGCACAATTCCTGGTGTATCCAACCAGCCATAAGAATAGCCATTTTTCTGGATAGTTCTGAGCATTTTAAACTGGTGGACTGGTGTCCATAGCCTCCCAGAGATGTATCCCCCCCATTATGGGCTGGGAGGGGTATCCCCAGCACTGTATCATGTTGCTTCTGCGTACAGGAGTGCAGATACATCTGCCTTGGCTTCTCGTTTCACATATGAGGAGCAATATCAGCTCGGCTCTTAGCACTGCTGTGTTTGCAGGCTCCAGGGACATTCAGTTAAGGATGCCCAAACCCCAGGCAGATGTAGCACACTGAATCCATCACCAACACCTGAAAACAATGATGGGTCTTCTGAAGAGTCCAAGATCTACTGAACAACTCAACAGACACACTGAAAGCTGAATGGTAGGACTCAGTCTAGTTACTACCACTAAACTAGAACAAGGTGTTCCAGGTTCATCAATACACTGGCTCATGACATAGCCTAAACGTTTCCAAAAACTGGTTGAAACTTCTCCATGAGACATTTTTCTTCCTCCTTGCATCGTCAGTAAATCCAAGGAGGAAAGCCACTGCCAGTTTCAATGCAGCACTCAAACAGCAAGCAACGTACAGATTCTATCACAGAAGACAGGAAATGAAGCTGGGCTTTCTAAAGAGTCGTCAAGGATCTGAAGAACAACTGAACAGATAAGGCAAAAACTTAATTTATCTTCTTAAACTCTCTGTATTCTTCTGAAGTCGATGTTTGCCCCCAGAATATACCACAAGCACACACCACAGAAGAATTAATCCCAAAGCGTCTCTGACTACAGATGTTATCCAGGTATAAAATTACTAGTCCAAATTTAGATACCAGAAGAGGGCAGCAAAAAACAGGTCTAACCCAGGAGAAGATTCTTACCTTGTGCTTGGGGCACCTCACTGAGAAATTCTCTTCGTTTAGTAAACAATCTAGAGGAGAAGAAGACAGCGATTTATTACTTTTTAAATAAAAACCCACTTGAATAATACAGCACTTATTAGTCTTGCCTTACAAGTATACAGTTTTCACTCAAAGATCTCTTACAAGAATACTATCTTACTAGCTGGTTCATCCCTTCCACCCCAAAAGCCTTAGCAAACAAGATTACCAAAGACCCCGAATGGCCATGTTGCCTGGATTACTAAACCAAGTCCAAGCATCCCCAGTCTCCCTGATCCTCTGTATAGAGTAAGAATCACAACAGCAGGTCTACAAATCCTGTATCTCAGCCCCTTTTCAGCTATTCCAGCCTTCCTTGCTACAATATAAGGAAGATGGACGCCCTCCATCTAGTCTGAACAGACAATCCCTTCTTTATACTTCATAGGAAAATTGTTGCCTTTAATCCTCACCCCAAGAGACCCTGCCAACATCTGGGGGAGAAGAGGTGTGTGTCTCTAGCTATGGTTGGATATGACAATCTATTTGCAATCCCAAATCCCAGAGATCAGTTCAAACTTTGACACTGGTAGACAGCTCTCTTATGCTTGTTCCTGGATCTGTTTCTATGACTTGTGTATGCGAAGCTTTCACAATCTAAGAAATAGTTTAATTAATAATGTAAACCTATTATGGAAAGTGGGGTACCTACACAGAACTGCTTATTTAGGAGCAAACTAAGCAATACTGTAATTTCAAGAGCACGAGTTTAGTGGCACTACCAGCATAAGCATTGCTTCTCTCACCCTTCCTCCCAGACTATGCCTCTAAGGAATGCTGAGCCAGCAGCGCCCAGAACTCCGTTGCTATGCTTACACCAGCAACACCACCAGCCAGCTCTCTGCCTTCCAGATACCCCATATCTCACAGCCAACTGAAAAAGCAGCACCGTCCTGAGAAAATTCAGCTGCCCCTCTGAACTGCAGGGCCAACTCTCCACCTGCCCAAACTTTGGACCTTGCTCTTTCCAATCGCCTCACGCACTGAAGGCAGGCTGACCAAACACCATCACCTCTTGGGTAGGACTGAGCACCACCACCTCAGTGTGACTGACACTGAGAATCCAGCAAGGTGCTTATGACCTCCGTCTGCTCCAACCTACCCAAACAGCTAGCAAGTAAAGAAGCACAATGGTAAATAAAATGTGCTAATTTAAAACGCCTCTAAGTACGTAGCATAACCAGTGCTACCTGCTGTTTCAATCTGCTGGAAGAGTTTAGTAGACAGCAGGAGACTGCAACTAAAGCTTGAGGGAAAAGCTTTCTAGACACCCAAGCTTTGGCAGAGCATCCTTCTGCTATGAAACACTTGTGTTTCAACATGAATGCCTCTGGCCCGAATCAAAGGGAAACGGTATGCAATAGGCTAAGTTACTGGAGAGGTTTTAGCAAAGGGGAGCAAAGCCCTTAATCCTGCCACAGATAATTTCAAATGCAGTACTGGCAAATAACAGGAAGTAAATAAAAAAGTTGTCTCATTGTAAGGGCAGGAATTGTACATTTAGAGTACAGCATGAATTATCACTGCATAATACAGCCATCATCAAAAATATACAGAGCAATCATCAAAAACATACACAGTATGTTAGAACAGGACGGAGTTTTCTTCTTTCTTGGAAGCCCAACGTTGATATAATGAATGCATTTCTCTAGCTAGTACATCAGAAAGGAAGACTGCACAAGGATCAGGAGGAACTGTCAGAAACCTCGTACCTCATGCCTAATCTGTGTATGGAGCTCCATTTCTTATGAAGGTTGGCATTTTTGTTGCCAATACTACCAGCAGATCCAATTAATAGCTTTTTTGTTTGTTTGTTTGTTTCTATTAAGGGCCAAGTATGAAAGATTTCATCAGCTCACTGTAGAAAATCAGCTGAATATCAATAAGGCAAAAATTGTTCATCATTACAAAGCTGGCCTGGATTTCGGTTAGCACTTCCAAGTATTTTATACCACAGATTACAATTCATCATGAAGTCACCAGACACACAGCTATGATCAGCTAACTGTGGCAGAAAGGGAAAAAGAACCGAGACTCGTCCTTGTTTGTACAGATTTTTCTCCATAAAGTAGTCAGGGAAAACCTAAAACATTTTTAATAGAAGCAATTATTCTTCTGCAAGCTTCACACTGTCTCACCCTCTGTGTTCTGCCTGTTACTCATCTTTAACGATAGTTGTGAAGACGCAGGATTTCTGTTCTCGGAAAATGCGTTTTATTTTGCTGCCAGTCTTTTCCTAATTTACAGCCAAAAATCTTTTGTATGTGAAACCGCCTATGATACATGTTGTGGGGACAAGTGTGTGGTAACAATCAGGATTTGACTCCAGGTGGGGAGGAACAAGCAGAGGGAGAGGATACAAAATTTCAGAAAACAAAGATCCTGTTTCCATGGAGACGTCCCTAGCACTAAGTTATCTTGAGACATCAGAGGCTCTTCATAAATTTGGACAGATGAAAGCCAAACACAGCTAATGTTAAACACAGTCATTTCTATATAAAAATTACTTAAGTGGCACTACTGATTTTGATTTTTATGCAAATGGCTGAGAAGAGTTCAGCTCCCTTGCACCCTATATTGCCGAAGATTACTTTCTATGAAAGGAGATTAAAAGGAAGGCTGAATTAGGCTATATAAAAGCATCCATATGTACAAACTGGCAGCTTACGAAGCCACGTGCCTTGCACAGCAGCCAATTAGCAACAGCGGCGCAAAGCCTGGCTCCTCACCAGGGTGGGATTGGAAACCAACCACCAGTGCAGAAGCCAGAGCCCAGGTCGCACTGCGGGGCCAGCCTTCAGCGCTGCACGTAACTGAGATACTCCCCCGCCCAGACCTTTACCTAAAGGCACTGCCTTCCAAATAAGGAACAGTAACACACAGGGTATTAGGTTCTAACCCACACCAGTGCAAAGGTAAAAGCACACTTCAGCTCAGAGTGCAAATGCCTACGAGTATGACACCCATACCGTACTTCATCTTGATTAAGGCATGGGCACTTCCAGGGATGCTACAGTAACTCAAACACCACACGTTTATGACTTGACATACCTAAAAACCACTCCAGCAAGTGGGGGTTTTTGTGGTCTTTGTTTTTGGTTTGTTTTTTTTTTTAAAAAAAAAAAAGGCAGGAAAGAGGTGCAAAACCAGTCATACGTGTTCTAACAGCCTGAGAGCCCTTGTAAATGTCAACACAAAACTTCTGAGGAGTCAGAACAGATCTGTCCTAGATCCTCAATAAAGCACAGTGGCACCATCCTTCAAAGCAGGATGGCCGACTTCAAATGAAACTACCACAGAGCTAAAGGAACTTGAGAAAATATCTGTGTATGATTCACTACAGGAAAGACAGCAGCACTGCATAACCAATAAAAAGGGTTTATAGGCAGCCAGCAGGCTGAGGAAAGAGAAAAGAATGCTGATTTGCTTCTCGAGGAAGCCTACATTTTCTGCTTGGGTATAAATGAAAATCAAGTCCTATTCCATAGAGCTTGCTTATTTCTTCTCTACAGATTTATTGGAAGAGTGGCTATAGATTAAGACAGCTTGATTACACCCACAGACAAAACCAACTGCAAGCGAGGTCTTTTACTGTCATACCATCAGGCTGAAATTCTGAATGCTGAGAATTTACTTCAAGCTGGGCTCTTTTATTTGTTTTGGTTGAAAGCTTCAGCTAAAGCAGCCGAACAATTTCCTTAGAACTCTTTCTTGGAAAAAAGTCATTCTGCCCATATTAAACATCCCAGCAATTTTTCTCTGAAAAGCTCTAGCACACCCTGATTTTCAGCACGGCCGGAATTTTAGCTAAAGTACACCCTTGCCATCTTACCCAGAAATCAGCAAATATGACTCCTAGAATGGAGGAGTGGGGATTTTGAACTGTACATCCTCAGGAAAGGCTTATTAGATTTTAGCAGCTAGGTTCTTCGAAAATTCCATCCAATATACTTTGTTTGAGGGTGAGTATGTCTCTCCTGTAAATGAACTCTGGGCCTCAGATTTAGGCACCTGAACTCAAGCTCTGAGGCTGTCGGGGGACATTTCTAAGGCTTGGGCAGCCTGAAGGAAAAGGGTGACCACTTCAGAACTGCAAAACTGGAAGCCCTAGAGTCCAGAAGGTAGCAGAACGAAAACACTATTGAGAAAGGTGATCTGCAACTGGCGAAAGAACAGAGGCTAGCACGATGAGAAGACCACTGGTAGTATAAGTTAACAGCAGGGAGTTAAAGATGAATGCCAGCAGGTATGTCTTAGTCAGCCAGAAGACTGGAAACTAAGAACTAGTGGGATAAGGCACAGAAAGCTGAAACAGAGAAGATCAGTGGCAATATACAAGAACAAATGAGCTACATTCAGAGAACCAAACATGAGCAAAAAGCCCAGAGTGGAAAAACAAAGTGAGGAGCAAGAAAGGAGAGAAGGAAGTGAGAATGACAGCGAGTAAAATGGAAAAGTTAGAAAGAAGCAGGGAGAATTGGGTCTTACAAAGAGACTGGATTAAGAAATTTGAGAAGAGGAACCTCAGACCATCTAGATAAAGAACTTGGGGCAGGTATGATGAGCTAGAGTGGAGATCATGTCAGACACATACATATCAGACAGAAGAGGAAGAAATACAAAATGTATAAAGAAGCACAGAGAGGTCTTTGTTCTCACTAATTCATAGTCTTCTTGGAGTGAAACCAGAGATTCACCAGTTTTACCAACTCCTCTGCTATTATTTAAATATGTTTGTGAAACTCAGAGTCCGAGCACCTCCTCGCCTTGCTGCTCTTGCAATTTTTTACTGCCGTGTTACTCAAAGGAGGGAAATTAGCTTGGAATGGTGCACTCTGACAGATGGCCACATGACAATGTGATGTCTCATAACAAAATTAAAACGAAGCAAGCATCGCTTTTGAACTTGAACACAAAAAGCTACTCTAGAAAACGCTCAAAGGTTGCAAAGTCAAGACAAATGTAAGGAAAAGCCAAATTTAATGTAGCCCACTTCTTCATGTTATATGGTAGACATATTGTATTACGTTTAAAATGGACTGAATGGTATGATCATATACTAGTTTTTATACAGGACACTGCCTCTTGGGAATCGGTCATGATTGTCATCTGGAGGATCCTACCGCATTTGCTGGAGTAGAGTTAATGAAGAAGGTATATCTGAAGAAAAAGGACAATATCTTAATTTTGATACCTGCACTTAGAACATAGAAAATGCTACATACTGTATCTAGTAACATAAGAATTCAAAGTAAGCACCCCAAACTTCTGGGAACATTCACTCTATTTTGGTTTTTTCATGCTATAGAAAAGGGCAGGTCACAAACCAGAGACAAATTGCTAAACACAATGTGAATGCAAATCTGACTAGTCTGTCTCTCAAATGTACTGCAAAAAAAGGTTTGTTAGGCATGACAGTGACGAACATCACAGAAAATTTCACAGTTCTACTTTCAGAACTGAGATGGAATCACGGGCAGCACGTGAAACACAGAATCAGGAAGGACAACATACACTCCTGAATGAGCACCCTTTCAACCTACAGGCTGGGGTAGGGCTGCAGGGGAAAAGATGTCAGTCTTTAATTAGGTAATTACAATCTTCTAAGATACATTCATAAGAGACCACAACTAAACTTACATGGACGCCCTTATTTCTGGCATTTGAGTGTGTGATTTTTGCAACCTGAATAATACTTAACATTTACATGTTCACGTAAATTCGAAGATTCTCCAGCTGTACTGTAGCACCAATAGTATTCCACTGCAGTATTAATTTCCTTAAAACCATTTCTATGAGAATAGAAATCCCACAGGGTGGGATTTCACAGGGAAAGGTGCAATGCAGTCAGTCAGAAATGAGCAAACGTAACTCAAAAACTGCAACATTTGAAAAAGAGCATAAAATAGGTGGTGAAACAAGCCGGCTGCTGTGGAAGCGGGATAACAAACAGGAAGCCTGCAATTATTGGCCAGTCAAGAGTTAGAACCTTGAATCCTTACCTGCTTGTTAGCAGACTAAGTTTTATATGACAGAAGTGAGTTACAGGGGACTGGAATAGCAGGATATTCATTCTGAGCTGGGATTTGTTTTTTTACTCAAGAATAAAGTTTATCTCCATAAAAACTTTCACTCTTGTACACAAAATGCAACATAACCGCAGGCTGGAGTTAACACCATCCAAACCATTAGAGCTTGTCCAATGATGAAAACTGGACCTACTCAAGAGACTGGCTGAATTGCTTCCAAGGAGAGAGAAGGAAGATATGTGCTTCAAGTGGTACTGATGATTCTACAAGCACTTTGCACTTGAAATCATTACTATAACTATCCACAAGACTGTAGCCCTGAAAGAGGAAACACCTTTCTGGTTACCTGTACCCTTTTAACAAAGAGTTTCTATTTTTTTTGCAAGAAAAGAGTGATCATTTCTCGTATCGCAGCCAAGTTTCAATCACTGTAGCTGCAATCCCCAAACCCAGTCCTTTTCTGCACTTTCAGGTAGATTATTTTTCATTACAAGTCTCATCTTGTCCCAACGCATTACTGTTCACTGTTTGTCTGACGCCATTTCTCACCATTTATATTACTGTATCTTCATAGTAGGCGAAAAACTGAAAGGGAATCAATTTACAAAGTACCTTGGAACTATCTAGTGGTGTATATAAACACGGAATATAGTTAGTGTATCATTTGTTCTTACCTGCATCGATGGCACATGGGTAATGGTATCGGAAGGAGCAGCCTTTGTTGTAGCAGCCTAAGGTGGCTCCTGGTTCCTGGCAATGGGAACATTTCTGAAAGGCAAACCAAGAAACAACAATGAAGACTGATCATCTTTCCAAATAACTGTATTTTCCTAGCAATTTAATGAACTACACTCCAGCACAAATTTCTCAAGTATCACGATGTTAGACTGTATCTTTCCACATCATATAAATAGAAGCCTTTTGATTAGGCAACAACACAGGTTCTTTCAAACAACAAACTTTCAACCAGGGAAATGACACCAAATGTTCAAACCGACAAGTCCGAAAGAACTTTAAACACTTTTTAAATCCATTTCACTGGCCCATGTTTCAGTACCTGACAATGACATCAGTGTTAGAATTGGAGGAAAAGAGCTTTTTTGAATCCACGGCAGTTTTAAAATGAGAATTAGCACGACAAAGAATGATTTATGAGACACCATTAGCCTAAAAGTAATTTGGTTACATCATCTTCATTATCACTAGCAGTCCAAGAAGATCAAGGCCAAGTTGAACATTTCTTCCACAGGTTATCTGGAGCAGAAGATGCCATCAAGGTAAAATACCTCACCATCATAGAAATGGCACACCTCCAAAAGAAATGCTTCCAATGCTACCAGGATGCTCATACATTTATTTTCAAAGTAGTTAAGACTCAGCTGATGACCATGTTCAATTTTCATTACTTAAATCCTATTATCTGAAGTGGTCAATGATGTATTTAACCATATTATCAGACAGATGTGAATGGAGCAGAATGAAAGTCACTCACCCATTTACTTCATCCTGAATGACTTAAGGAATGACCTAAGGAAGTAGGCTGATAGTGCAACTCATTCAGACAGCAATTTTATTTCTTGAATGTATACACTAAGTGATTTTCATTAACTAATCCAAGATTCTGATGAAAGCCGATTTCTGACATTTTTCCCTTCTAAAATGAAAACAAGCCACACCTGGTAGAATCCACCAAAGGC
Organism: Todus mexicanus; assembly: GCA_013389965.1. Lineage (NCBI taxonomy): Eukaryota > Metazoa > Chordata > Aves > Coraciiformes > Todidae > Todus > Todus mexicanus. The sequence goes on from WEIS01070736.1 coordinate 46,833, forward strand.
CAAGAGACTGCTACTATTTAAAAATTAACCCCCCAATAGGCTACTGGCAGAAAAGGGTAAGATGACCTAAAATAACTTTTGAGTCATGCTTAAGAAAACAGGCATTTTGGTTTTGTTGATAAACACAACCAACACCACAATAAGGCCTCATATTACTGATACAATTCACCTTGAACTCAGGCTGTGAGAAGTCGCCTTTGGTCACTGACTGCACACAGAGAGATGACAACATGATCTAAACCCTCTTTTCCTTCTGGAAAAGCCAGTGTCAAACTACATGTGCTCCATTAACACTATCAGCAAGCTACATCTGTACAGCACACGGAACAGATGTGCTCGAACCAGCAGTGCACCTGGCACTGGACAGAAGGGGTTTTACCGTCCAGGGAGGCTCACGTGCCAAGATGGCCACAGCAGCTACACCACACTTCTTCACATCCCCGACGAGCATCCATGTTGCAGAATAGGTGTGGCCAACAGTAACAGCCACAGAGAAGTTCCTCACTCTGTACAGTAAACAGGGTTTTGAACACAGTATTTCAAAACCCACTGAGAATATCTGACAGTTATTGCTCTTCCTACTATTCTCTGCTATGCAGAGATCACTATAGTTTATATGTAAACGACTGAATTAGGATGAAAGCGAAACTCACTCCAGCCATAAACCAGGTGGCCCTCTTCAAATCAAAGCAGATGCAACTAACAGAAAAGCTTGTGAGACGTCACTTCTCATGACATCTACAACTGCAGCCTTGAATACCGCCTTCTCTTTTCGGTTACGCCAAAGCATCCCGAGCCTGATCTTCAGTGCTCCCTATTAAATCGTGCCTACCTTTTAAGAAGTGAATGTATATCATGACAAACTGTTACACTATTTATGATGTAAGGAAAGTGTCCCTGAGGCCTAGAAAGAGATGCTTGAGAAGCTGATTTTTTGCCTGTCAGAACACAAATGTTAGTTTGCAAAGAGAAAAAAAAATAATTTCTCAATATTCAAATGCACACCCAAACGTATGGACCTCTAGACAAACTGCAATGTAATTCACTCTCTCATGGGAGTAAAACCAAGTTTCAGGTATAGAAAATGTCTTTTCCTGGCTATGAAGTCAACCCTAGAAGAAGATTATGTGCTGGCAACAGTCCCAGATTCACCTATGCCAAGAATTCACAAAGTACAGCTCGAGGAGTTCTGAACCAGTGCTCTTTACCTGCGTGTTTTATTCTTGCTTTTAGATGTGGCTGGCTGAGATTAATTATTCTAACAGGACAGAACCCAAATTGACTATTCTTTTTGAACACAGATATGAATTTCTACTTTTGTTCCTCAGAGGCATTCTGTCCTCCCCACTTTATCTCGTCTTTGAAGTACCATCACACTGTTGAAACAAAGAGGTCATTCTTCCCTGGAACACTGTGTCCTGTACAGAGCAGTCAATAAGAGCATAAGAACTACAGCAGCAGAGATTAAACTGCAGCTCTATAAAATATTTCTTAACACTAAAAAGGCATGTTTTAAAAGAGTGTGCTATGAGACGCAACCGAAAACAAGACGACCTCTAGCAAAATTTTTGATACTTTTCCAAATGTTAATTTAGTCTCTGAACTTACTCTTTGCTGCATCTAGTGCGGTTCATCTTGCTAGACTGAAACTTGCAGCAGAAACACGACAGGCATTTCGTCGAATTTTAAGCATGCCTGTAGCACCCAGCTGAGAATGGGTATGGAATACTTTCAAATCGGTTATAGTCAGGGTTGATTAGACAGGAAAAGTGAGTAGTTAAGATGCCAAAGCACGAGCATCAAGCCTTCATTGAGGTTTTTTTCATTCTGCCAGACCAACTAGATTATTACCAAGGTTACCTGCAGCTACACCCACAACAGCAACTCCCCAGTGGACTACTACACCATTGACTGCTCAAGGCAGAGATCATCTGCTGCTGCTGGCTCCCCCGCTGCTGAACAAGTCTCCATTCTGGCAGATGCTTCTGCTTTTCACAAGCCACTGACAGTCTAATGGCCCCATTTCTTCTACCTCCTGGGACCCCCGACCATCTGCTTCTTTCAGGGGAAGCTAGGGGAACCACACACACAATAACTACTCCTTTCTTTCGAGTTCTTCCTTCTTGACACACCACAGAGTGACTGAACAAAGCAGACACCCTACAAAGCTGTACGGTTCTAAAACAACTTATGAGCCTATCACTTTATCTTTGAAAAAAGACTGTCATCATGTAATGCCATGTGGTTTCCAAATATATCCAGGTGTTTCTAGAAAGACAGAAGAAAGTCATTTAAAAAATTTCTGGATGATCTCAGTCTTCTTTTGCAAGACATCCCTGCTGCGCCTTAACAAGATGCATAGCTCCTGCTGGTATTTTTTTGTGGCTTTGGTTAGAACCCTTATCTTACATATTTATTTTCAAAACAAAGATAAAAGATGTACAGTGCAATCAGAAAACATTCTAAACCCAAAATAAAATCACAGAACTTTGTACAGGAAATCTGTGCATTGGACGTAATGACCACTAATCACTCTCTTTGGTCCATGCAAAATTTTTCCCCCAACCACCACCATCCTGCAGCCATTCACCAGCAGATGGTAGCAGGCTGCTTGTCACTTGTAAAGGAATTATAGCATTCTTAGCCAGGGAAACAGCACTCAAGCTCTCATGGGAAGAGAAATTCCTTTTGCTCAGTAAGCAGCCTGCTTAACCTCCCCTGCTTGAAAGAGCTGAAGGCTGGTACTTGGAGTGTGCTCCCAGTGGGAGGTGCCAATGGATAGTAATCATTGCCAGGCATCTAATCAATTCCTGGCTTAAATTAAAAAAGAAAAAAAAAAAAAAAACAGGAGAAAAAAAAGGAAAAGGAAAAAAAAAAAAAAAANAAAAATTTCTTTTTCCCTGGGAAAAAAAAAAAAAAAAAGACCACACAGTGAAGATTGATTCAGAGGTCCTATCTCCACAATTCATCTCTGGCCACAAGGCACATATATCTCACTTAGAATAGGCTGGAGAGACTGAAAAGTGCCATTTAGAAGAGAGGCTCCATCCCTTGAACTAAATTATCAATAGTATTAAAGCCAGATACATTGTCTCTACCTCTCCATGCTATTAGCAGCCCATTTCTTCCTTGCTACAGCTCATCATTCTCTGTCTGCCGAAATGAAGTAACACCCAACCTGGAAGTGTGAACAGTTGGGGGACAGCTACTGCAGCAGAGCTGGTCCGATTCCTTCAAAATACTAAACCATCCACTAGTTACATCTATTTTGCTTTAAGTTTGTCGGGTTTTGGTTTTGTTCCCTCCTCCCTGCCCGCTGCAATTTGTATTCCTTCATTACTACTAGAGTAAACTCTTCTGAGAGCACATCGCTCCAAATGCAATAAATAAGGGTGTGAGGTTTGGGTTTTGGTGTTTTTTTTCCCTCCCTCAGATCTGTACCCAGTTCCACAGAGGTGTTACAACACAAACATGCTCCTGAGCTACCTACCTTCCTCCTCTCAATCAAGGACAAGCTCTCAGGCATATGAAAATAAGAGCCTCAAGCTGCTCAAGTAAAACACGCATCTTAACTTTTCTCTTTGGCTCTTCAGAGAGATAATGTCTTTGTCTAGGAGTACTGGAATCCCACAGTGGACAGGGTGGGAGGATTGGAGGCACTGGACTAGCCCTTCCAACGCATTCTGGGCAGCAGCAGGAGCTGGTGCTTGGAAGTAGAAATTAATTGCATCTGCCTAACACTAACATAAGGTGTTTTCAGTTGACTCCTACACTACCTTTCTTGTGGAACAATTACCAAAGTAGCTTAAGTAAGGACATTCACAACAGATACAACTGTATCATATTTTCTACTGTCTATAATTCAAAGAATCTTCTCTTGCTGATCGGTTGCTTGTTTGCCCACCTGCACCCCACACTCAGGCCTCATTCTAACTTCCTCTCTTCCAAGCACCAGTTTTTCCTTTGATGTCTATTCTCTTCCCTCTCCCTTTGCTTTGTTTTCTAGGTATCCCCCCTTGGTTTTCCCCCTTCTTGCATACCAGTGTCAAGAATGCATAAACGGAATAAAATGAAAAGCAACAACTTCAAGTTACTGAAAAAAAGAAAAGCCAGCAAAAATGAAATGTGTGTGGCATTAATTATACAGGTACGAGTCTTCGCTCTACACATTCTATGCATTTTTTACACTCTCTCCATCTTTTGAAATTGTAAGCTTTTAGGAAAATAATTGCTTCCGTATAATTGCACTGCACAAATGCAGATGTAAGATAATGAGGATTTCAGAGTCAGCTGCAATATTAGGAAGGAGGGCCTTCTGACTATTCCTGATTAAACAGTTGGCAGGCTAGGCAGAGGCTCAGATTTAATATCCAGGCGAAAGGGCAACAGAAGCAGCAGGCAGCCGCATTCTCTTTCCTGGAAAGCGGGACGCAGAGGAACAACTTATTCCAACAAGCCATGAGGAAAACGAAAAAATGTGTACTCGCTGCTGTAGGAGAAGGGAATAAGTGATTTTTAAAAGACTGCTGCAAAAAGGGACCGAGATGAAAAAAAAGCAGCGTGGGCAGACATTTTTAGGAAACAGGAGAGGGAAACAGCACTTTCACTCTGATTTGCAGATACTGCACAATTTAAGTTCTCAAAAAAAA
>WEIS01070736.1:51528-62234 GCA_013389965.1 Todus mexicanus
AAAGGCACAGAATATCAGAAAAATGAACCCCAGAATTAAAGAGAGAAAAATCCTTTACACTTGCATTATTAAGAGGTATCTCTTGCCAACGCTGACATACTCCTGTAGCAAGCAAATCAAGCAGTAATAAAGGAAAATAGTCAGTGAATTAAAATTGGGCAGCTATCTTCAAGCCAAGAAATGAAGGACAAATTTAGATTCCAAGATTTCAGCAAACAGACAAGCCAATGATCTGGGAGATGCTATCCTAATAAAGCTGCGTTATGAAACAGTAAAAAGTCAGATCTGCAGTGCTGCACAGGCTGCTGAAGCACAAAGGGAAGCTGCAGCTCAAAATGGATGGCATGGAAAAAAAAAACAACAGAAGAAATACAAGAACTGAAAAACGTCTTTAAAAAGGGAAATCCCATTCAAAGCGTACAAAACTGATCAAAGTACAACAGAAGCACCTGAAATTAAGAACAGAGCATTGTATTTCCCAATGGAAAAGTGAGAAAGGAACAGGAACAGAAATAAACGGTTAGCTCTGACAAGGAATGGTTTGCTAGCAAAAATTTCCAAGGTCCTATGCAGACACTTAAGCTATTCAAGTGTACTTAGACTCTTAAAGAGGGTGGAGGGGTGTGAGCAACAAGGTGTGAAAGCTTATCAAGTTTGCAAAATTATCCAAGGTAGTCAGATCTCAAACTGATGGTAAAGAGCTGCAAAGGCATCTCAAAATCCTGATACGATAAAACGGAGAGGAAAATTTATGTTATTAACTGATAAGTGGTACACATGGGGAAAATATTTTCATGTATGCATATACACGATGACAGACTCTAAATTAGCTTTTACTACTCATGAGAAGGTATTAGTAGTCATTCTGCACAGAAACATCATGCAGTCCCTGCAACTGCAAAAAAAAAAAAAAAAAAAAGAAAGCCAGAACAAAAAAAGTTATTAGGAAAAGAAATCGATAATAAACCCTAAATCTTCATAATATCTATCTGTTACTCTTGTAGCATTCTGACATCTCAATATTGTGTATGGTTCTGGTCACCCTATTAATAAAGGAATACAACAGATCAGGAAAAAAGACAGATCACAGAGATAACTAGGAATGTAAAGAGCTTCCATATGAGAAAAGACTAAGTATTCTGGAGAAGAGGTAAGTGAAGGGGGATTGAGATCTGCCAGAACAAATACGGTGTGCATAAGGGAATGATTCTCAGGCATTTTCAAGAAGTAAGCGCAAATAACAGGTTCAATCCATTCTGTTTGGCTGGTTTTTTTTCTGCACAACAAATAATTAAAAGTCACTGCCAAAGCACAGTACACTGGCCAAAAAGACAAGCGGGTTCAAAACCAATTAGACAAATTCATCACGGATAGTTATACCACTGCCTGTTAAACATAGCGATGCAAAAGAGACTACTCTAAAGATGTGACTGCTGAAGCAAGGGAGAAAATATGCAAGTAACACTCTGGACATGCCTGCTTTATTACACAGCGCCGTAGGTAACTGCTCCTGGCACTGCTGGAGACAGAACACCACAACACAACACCACAATGAAGCACAACCCCCTCCTCTCATGATTATTAAAAAGAATGTAGGTACCCAGAAATTACACTGTTAGGTTACATGTTTTTAAGACTCTTCAGTCTTTACCTTCATAACAGGAAGGCTGAGCTAAACTGTAACACCAGATAAAGGGTTGAAATTTGATCTAAGCAATAAATTCATGTTCACTACTCCATACAAGTCTAAGTGTCTCATTCACTCGGTGGAGTGATCAAAGGCTTAAATGTGCATGAACATACTCTAGGAGACAAGACGGGTGAAAAGCTGAGAAAGTCATGGAGGACGATGAACCCTCCCCACCTCCCAAACAATGGGAAGAGGAAAAAAAACTACAAATGACATAAGGATCAAGCATAACTGAACCACAATACAGGTTAGATACTTTGAGTCAACTGACAGGGAACTAACTGACAGAACTAATAGATTTAGCAAATTCAACAAAAAAAAAAAGAGTAACCTTAAATGGTAATGAAAAAGCTTGTTACAATAATACATAGACTACCAAGTCCAAGAAGACAAGAAATGCATAAATTCTGTTTCCTTTGATGACAAAGAGCCACCCTGAATTAAACATTTCAGACAATCACTTATATGTATAGGGATTTGAATTTGCTAAAGTATGCAAGTCTAGCAGAAAAAATTATACAGTTTACGTTATCTTGGCTATTCATTTGGGGAATTAAATGTGCAACAATAAGTGCAATTTAGTTACGAAGAGGTCTGAAAGATAGAATAGCAGACTTAAAAGAGGAAAAAGGAATTCAAATTTTCAAGCAGTGATTATGTGATAAGGATGTACAGAGTTGTGGGAAGAGCAAAGTCAGCAAGAGAGAGCATTTACTCCAGACGGATTTTCTGCTTGTACTAGATTTCTTTCCCAATCATCTTGGGTACTGATTGCAGAAAGTATCAAAATATATGGTGAATTTGTATTTAGCTCAAGGTCTATTGAGTGCACAATAAAACAACAGCACGCAGTTGCCATAAAACAATGCAACATCACCACCATAAAGGCAGAGTACTTTTGTAAATTAAATAATTACCAAAAGCTCCCCCCTGTAAAGCAATCCCTTTGAATATCAATGACTAGAGTGGCATAGAGGAAAAAACCTCACATAAACAAGAAAATGCAACAGACTCAAGGAATTCATTTTCAAGAGGCACACTGGATGATTTCAAAGCAAAAAAAAAAAAGATGATGCTCAGTATTTACTAAAAGACTGAAAGAAAAGGGTCTAGCTCATTAAGGACACAAGCACTGTGTTATTAGTGGCAGTGGATTCGATAGAAACAAAACCTTTGTAAAGGCTTAAAAATAAGGAAATGCTTTTGAGCAAGATGAACTGTAAACGGAAAAGATTTTGACAGGATATTAAATACCTATGCAACCTAGCAGGAAAAAGGGTGCAGCACACATCCACCCCTGCCAACAACTCGAAGGCTTGGAACATCGGACAGAAATAAACCATTTGTCATTATTTGTAATAATCTGTGCAAGCCCCGTCCTAAGTAGAGCCCCACTGTGCAAGACACTCCAGTAACGCAGAACAAAGCGTTGGTGGATGCGAAGGGATGAAATCGGAATGGTGAGGCTGAGCCAGCGGCGCTGGGCAGAGTCCATCACAGCGGCAGGCTGCGCATACCCAATTGTTCAGCAGAAAGAGCACACAAGAACGGCTTTGAAGAAATGCGTGAAGGAAAACAAAGGTAAATGTGTCGTGTTTTGAAAGCGAGGCATTTAGGAAATTATAAAATTAGCCACGATGCACTGATTGGAAGTAGATCGTAAGTTTTTGAAACTGAAAGAAGAAAAAGCAAGCAGGATGAAAGCAAATAATGAGGAGTAACTTACATATGAGGCATATGAAAGAGGAAGCTGGTAGTAGTTATGTGAAAATGATTGCTGAGAAAAAAAATTCTTGCAACAGTATTCCAAAGGGACCTTTGTTCATTAATAAGAATAGTAATTCTTAAGACAAGGTCTGAAAGACCACTCCTATTGCACAGTCAAGTTATATTCTTCTGCAAGTAAGGATAGTTATAAAAGGCACAATGCTCACCTTTCTGTAAAAACGAACAACTTTTCTCTCTCAAAAAAAAGGGTAGCAAATAAAAATACTACTCAATGCTGTTAAAGAGAAAGCAATGAGAAGACAGCTCCTCCAGAAGGGTGCTGAAGCAGTAGTTGGCAACAGAGTTGGAATAAGGAATAGCAAAGTGCTCGTAAGTATTCCTTAGGTCATTAGTGGCTGTTGCTGCTACCCAGGAAAAACAGTCAAAGATGAGCAACAACAGCAGGTGAAGTGAATCCAAGGGGTAAAGGTGCAATGCTTGTGGGAGGAGAAATGCCTGTGAGTCAGTATATCTGTCTCTAGCAAAAAGCCATCAAGTAACACATTAGCATTAAAAAAAAAATTTGAAAGGAAGATACAAGCTCATGAACTACAGCAATAAATAATCACAGTTGAGGAAAACTAACCAAATTAGTAACATACATTGATGAAATGACCTCAGATACAGAGGAGATACTCTTAATGTTTGCTGGCCAAAAATCTGAACAGGTTTAAAGAGAAATGTGTTCTTTCACTATTCAATAATCATGAAAAAACCCTTCAAACCATAATGACATATGTGGCCGCTTAAACCGCCCATTACAATAATAGCTGCTTTTCATGAATTGTAAATTTAATTTATTCAAAAATATATAGGATCAGAAGGCTTGCCAGAGACACACGACACAGGAAAACTTCCTACAAGCTGCTAGCAGTTTAGAAGCAGTTGCAAATAAAAATAGCAGAAGTCCAAGGCCAGACGGCATTCCAGCTGGACATTACAAAGTAGCTGAGGTAGTGGCGGTAGTTTCCTTAAAGGACAGACTTAATGTTGTTCTTCTGGGGGAAGAACTTTCTCCACCTATGAATTAAGGAACAGTGTGGTTCTTCTCAGATCTGAAGGAAAAAACCACGAACTTAACGTCTTTGGGCTCAAAACACTGCTGAATCATGGTGGAAGCAGTAATATTATCCAACTATTCTCAAGCCACATCTTCAGTTTTTATAAATCTAGATCAATCTATACCAAGATAAAAAGGACTGGTATAAGCCATAGACTACTTTCTGAAATAAGTCACTGTGAAAGATCAAAGAGGAATGTCAATCTTTTTGCACCTGAGGCAGAAACTGAAAGATACAGGTGTTTTGTTTTGTTTTTAATTTATTTTCCACAGGCACACACTCTTCTGACTTCTTATTCCTCCACCTTCTGAAGGCTTTTAGCCCAAAAGCAGAAGTGTAAGTCAGCAGTAAAGTCTTCTTTGCTGGACAGCTTCAGAGACTCAGAATGGAAGATTCTTCTTTTGGCATTATGCTTGAACCTACTCGTCCAGCAAACTGAATTTATTGCTAAATATTCAAAACTCCTGTTTCCCAGAACTGCCTCTGCAGATTTCTGTTTAGAGGAATAGTGCCATGTGGCATCACAACAGAACCCTTATTCTCCCCAATGATAATGTGTGATGCTTCAAAGGAGGAATAGTTAAATTTAAGCATAGGAGTTAGGACTGAATTAAAGCCTTGTAAAATACTTTTATGCACCTATAATATGGATATTGGATTTTTTTTTAATCTAACCTAAAAAATTTCCTAAAATTAACATCTAAAAAATAACCTTTTTTTTTTTCCTGAAAAGCAATGGTTCTGCATTGTGCCAGCACTGAAATTTTAGTGATTGAAGTTATCTTGAAGAGTTACTCCCCCAGAAAACAATTAAATATAGTAATGAATTTACATATGGTACTAGTATATTCAAGTCAGGATCTTCAGCATTTTAACTTTCTACAAGAAAAGAGAAAGCTAACATCACATGAACACATAAGAAAACATTATTATCTTCTGTGGACCTGACTCTAAATGATAAACCATCAGACTTAGTTTCCTCCCATTACATCTATGGAACTGAAACATGCAACCTTGTATCCACTCCCTAATCTTCCAAATTAATTAAGAACATCTGACAATTTAAACACATACTGCACTTTCCATTTTCAAAGCACTCTACAAATTTGTCTCAATGGTCACAAAATAAGTGGGTTTAAAGTCTACTTTACAGAATAATTAACTGGCTTGTCAAAGGCCATGTAGGGAATTTTTGACAGCACAGGCACGAAGTCTGAAAAGTTCACAGCTCTCAAACCTGAACTCACGCACATGAAGCTGTCTTTCCCTCCCATCCCCACCCCTCCTTTTCTTTTCCCCCCTTTCAAGTTTCACATTGAGCAGCAGTGTCCTTTAGAGAAAGTCCCCATTTCAGAGACTCATGCCAGGACAACCTCCTCCTTCTTCCCCTCCCTTCACAGTAAGTCTTTTATGAAGCTGTACAGTCTCCTTTAATCATCAATAACTTTCTGAAACTTAGCAAGTGTGAGTTCTCAGTAAGAATACAGAGAGGTGCGAGAAAAGCTGCAATCAACAGCAGGATAGTGCAAAGTACCAACAAAACCACATTTTGTGAAATTAAAAGCCAGATAAACACACAGCTGAGTTAGAACTAAAGGTCCTAAGCATAAATCAAAACAAAGCATGCAAAGGACTTAGGAAAAAAAACACCAACCCACTAGCAAGTAAAGACTGCGCAACCAGTTTTTAACATCAACCTTTAATACCTTCTCAAACAGAAAGCAAGCTTAGGACACAGACAACTACCAGCTGGTTAAGACATAAGGGTATTTATACTACGATTGGTTGTGCAACTAGACCTCAAGAAGAAATATGCAATCTATTTTTACCACTGGTAGTAGCTCAGGTACTGACAAACAGCACAGCTGCAGCAGGCAGAGCCCTGGGTTGGCTTTGCCACTCACCACAGTCTTCATCTGGAAGCGGGTTGGTATTTTATGCATCCTACACTGTTATGTCTACTCCTACCAGCAGTTCAGCAAGTCTGAAGACAACTTAAGCAGATCTACATGATTAAAGTCAAGCCCTGAGCACTGCTAGAATTTCTCAAAAGAAACTGCAGCTATTTTAGTCCTTCTAAGTGAAGAGTAATGCTTGCTTTAGGTTACTCCAGCTGGCAAATTAGACCAGAGAAGGGAAGAGAGTATCCAGTCCCTAGCGCTTCTAGATCAAGGAATAATAACAAAGAAAAAAATCCCTACCTTTTCATACGTCTAGACAACTAGATGGTTGCACCGGGCATTTGAGAACCACCTTAGACGATTTTTAAAATGTATTTTCTATTGAACTTATTAGTCTGTGTAATTAGAAAGTTTTTCCAGAACAGTATTACTATCTGAGCTCATGGTCTGGACTGGTCCGCTCACTTTCAGATCATTTTAAGACATCAGTTTGTACTTGCACAACCTGCTGTCCCCTCCTATCCCTAGCTGGCCATTTTCCTGTATCAGTACTGACACTAAGAGTTACAAAAGCCGGTCCAGCCAAAAAATTGACAAAAACGAAGAGGATGAAAGAATTTGCTGGCCAGATCAGTCACCTGACTTGGTTCAGCCATAGAGCAGGAGTGCTGCAGAAGGGGAGGTGTTGAGGAGAATGGCTTCGAACAACCCAGACTTAGCTTAGCTGAAATTACCACCATATTTCATCATCACAGACTCCTTAGTGGACCAGCAGCAGTTTACAAGGGGCACCCTTTTGCTCTTTTGTGCCTATAACAGCAAAGGAGCCTTGATCTTTTGCTATATTTGTACCTCCCTGTACCCTCATCTTACTCTGCTTACTACCTCACCTATTTCACTTTCCCCAGCCCTTGCCATGCACCGATCTTTCCCTTAATTTACCCCACCATGGCACAAAGCAGTTAAGGACCACTATCACAGTATAAATGGGAATTTCATCAAGTTGGGGAGGATTCTGAATAAAGAGTTTTAGTTGTGGCAAGGAGTGGGATAAGACTATGAAAACCAGCATTACCACGAGAGCAACTCAGAACTTCAAAGGGCCCTTGAAGGAAGATGATTATTTTCGATAGCTCCCTACATGATGGGCTAACCCACAGTCAGTCTCAGTGCGCTATGTCCAGGCTGTGCTGTTTTGGCCATTTGCTCCATTTCCCGCTCCTATCTCCCCTCCCGGCTCAATGCTGCAGCAGGAACGAGCCGCTGAGGGCAACGAAACTCAGAAATCCTATCCCCATATTCCCCAAATGACTTTGTGCCCACATCTCCAGCGACATACCTCCTCAACATGGCTCAAGCCACTTACGCTCGCCCATAGCTTTAGCAATACAAGACTGCTGTTAAATGCTAATTGCTTACTAATGAAAACTAATCATCATGCAATTAAACTTTAATCACTAAGCAGCTGGCTGAGATCCAACCCGTAACAATGAAGGTTCATTAATAACTTTTTTCCAAAGTGCTCTATCCACGAAGACTGCCCTATACTTCAGAGTCCAGCTAAGTGTATGAAATTGCTTAAAAACTATTTCCTCTGCCAAGAAATAAAAATTACCCAGAGCACAACACTGGAAGAGTAGCATAGTTTATGCTAAAAAGGATGGTTTTAAGATTCATGGAACCCAGACGCCATTCCTAGCTGCTTCCATAACCTCGGGCAAACGTGTGGCACAGACAGAACCTCTTTTATCCAATTTGTGTCTCTGCAGAATAACATTCTTCAAGGCAAAAAAAAAAAAAAAGTTTTAATTCCGCTGTAGTTTCTAAAATTATTAACATGAATACTCATCATGCTTCAGTTTTATTTTTACTCATCTTTCTAAATTGAGGGAAATTAATCTAACCTCTTTCAGAACATTTTTCTCTAATTAAAAAAAGATATTGGGGTTATATAACTAGGTTTATAATGGGCAGAGGGATGAAAATTTACTTTTGAAAAGAAAAAGTTTAAAACCTGCTTTGTAGATTGTATTTTTTAAAAAAACCCTCACATCGCCATCAGTAAGTGTCTCAGTTTTGCCTGCACCATTACCATCCCAGTCTGGCTACTCCACAGAGCAGTATGCTTACAGAGCTTTTTATGAACTCCGTTTCCAAGGCAGTGTTTGAAGAGCTTTCCTTTAATTACGAATGGTAAAATGTTAGTATACATGATGCATTATTTTTGCTTATTCAGTGATCAAAGGCTTCATGGTAATTTTAACAATAAAATGGAGAAACAGTGTATTTTTGCACTTAAGTCATATATAAATCTTATAAAAGACAGAATTCTAATAATCTGTACAATATTATATGACAGAAAGTCATGAATTCTTACCTTCAGAAATTAACGTCTTATCAAACTGAACAAGCGAAGAAAGATTAAGAAGAAGTATTTTCAAAATCAGGGAAAACATTTGAATAGTTTGCATTCTTGCCTAGTTGTAATCAAATATAGGCCATTTTAAACACAGACGTGTGGAGCAGAATAAGCTTCTGAAGTTGAGCACCCTTCAACACTTATTAGCAGTGTTCTTCTAATGAAGCTAAGGCGATATGGCTCAAGTGACTATCACCTGTAATTCGTCTAAGTTAAAAACAGTCCAGTTTAAGTTAATAAAACAAAACAAACAGCACAAGCCCCTAACCTTCCTGCATACACATCTTAAAAAGATTCAAGCTAAAATGACATATAAATGGATTGTATTCACTCTCTATTGAGAATTTAGCAAGAGTTTGGCATCTCTACAGCAACAGGCATCTTAAATCTTACAAAAGGATTGTGTGAGCTTGTGGATAGCCAGACAAAAAGCTCTAAAGCTGTGTTTAGAAATCTCCTGCACAGAGAAGGCCCCACCGCCATCTGGAAGAGCTTCTTAGAAACTAAAGTTACTTAAATGTATTTTTAAAGGAAAATTGTGCATAGATTTTGAGGATCCCTGATGCTTTACGGAAAGGCCGCAACTGTGGAATGAGCAAGCTCCTTTTTATGTACAAGTTTCCAGTGCTTCTGGCTACAACTAATGTTAAGTGGTTAAACATCCTATTCTTTCCCAACACTCTATTGTCAGTAAATCTATTTTCCGCTTTCCTCGCTCCACATGCTAGACAAACAGTAAAATACAAAACCACATGCAAGCGCAGACACAACGCCCATAACTTTGGGATAAACTAAGGGCAAAGAAGTCTGCTAGTAAAATGCACAGAAATTACTTCCCTGTCTACCCTTCATCTCCTCTCTGACCCCCGCCATCTACAATCGATGATCACCACATGATTCTACTCACAATGAAGCCAAGCAAAGCCAGTTTCACTTCACATACGTTATTAACGGCTTCCAATCACTCAAGATATTGAAATATATGCATCAGAAATGTAGACGTGGATTCTGTTTGCTCACCTCTTGAGCTTGTGACACCAACAGACAGAGCTGCTGTGAGCTACCAAGTGCTGCAGCACAAGTCATTCACACTCTAGGTCCCTAAGAGAGGAAGGCAATGAACTGAGATACAACAGGGGCCTCTCTGAGGTTCTCATCTCTGGCAACACACTCTTACAGACCAGGAGTCATGACAGCACAGAGAGTTGCAGTAGCACAGCAGATGGCAATGCCTTTCTGAGAAAACCAAATCTGAAGTTCATTATTCAGCCTGTCTTTCAGAATTTCTTCTCCACCCCAAAATTTCATGCTCTTATTTTTGCAACACTGCGGAACAAATATTAAAGATGCTGCCATTTCCTGAGGAATGAAAAAGAATGTTAAACTCATTGCACTAAGGACTGTCTTCAGGAGAGAAAGACTGCATTTCCAGCTCAGGCAGCAAGGTGTTTGGACTCCAGCCGTCAATGAAAACCAAGAACTGAATGACTTAAGAGTAATTGTAGAAGATGCCTCAAGATTCCGTTGCACTCCGCACTTGAGGGATTAAAACGTACTAAAAGCTGTTTCCAGAGGCAAAAAATAAGCGGACAATGTTCTCCGTACACCCCTTTTTCAAGCACTGCTAACTGGTAGGTTTTAAATTCGTTACCGGTTTCCCTTTCCCCAGAGTGAAAAATTAACAAGCTCCAGTGTCACTTCTTCCTATTCTGGAAACTTCTCCCTACTATTACAGGTCTGGGTGTAAGAAACACAGGTTTTCCTTCCTGTGTTTGCCAGGTATGCGGTCTTTGAAGCAGCAGATTATTATTTCAGCTGAACCCTGACCTGATGCAGGTCTTCAATTGAGGAGCTTTTTGGAGGGGGGA
>WEIS01070749.1:0-15598 GCA_013389965.1 Todus mexicanus
GGCCGGGCTGCACCACGCGCCACATGGCGGACAGGTCCCGGCGCCGCCTGCGCATGCGCGGGGGGCCCCGGCCCGGCCTCTGCCCCGGCGCCGCCGCCGCCATCTTGGTTGAGGGCAGGCGGCCACAGCTGGGGGAGTTGAGGGCAAAACCCCATTAGCACCCAGGGTGGGCTGTGGAGGTGAGGCCGGGGCCGCCATCTTGGTTGAGGGCAAGAAGCGCTGGCAAGCGCTTTTTAGCGCCGTTAATAATTCCTCATCAGCGAGGGAGGGTCCTGGCGAGTTGGGGATGGTGGCCACTGGCCTCGGCCAGCGCCAGGGGAGCTCAGACAAGCCCTGCGAGCCCCGCTGCAGCTGCTGCTGGCTCCACTGGGATCAGCTGTGGGGCCTCAAAACACACAGCACCCACCTCCAAACATCAGCATCCTCCTTTTTCCATATTTATACGCTGCTTTCTTCCTTTCTTTCCATATTTATACGCCCTTTTCTTCCTTTTCCCATATTTATACACTGCTTTTATCCTTTTCCCATATTTATACACCATTTTCTTCCTTAGTTATGCATAATAATCTTCCTTTTCCCATATTTATACACCATCTTCTTGCTTTTTTTTCAGTTTTCTTACCTTTTTTCCCCATATTTATGCAGCATTTTCTTCCCTTTTCCCCATATTTAAAGCCATATATTCCAAATTTCTATCATAACGAAGACCTCTCAGGTCCTACATGTGCACGCTCTATTTTTTACATTGGTCAAAGAAAGCACTGCATTTGAGGTATTAAAAAGAGTGGAAAAATAATTAAAACTTACCTTGTCCAATCTCCCAAACCCCTCAAGATTTCATTGAACAAGCCTGATGGCCCCAAGGTAGCATCCAGCCTCCGCTCCCCGGCTCAGTCAATAATAGTTGGTTAAGAAACCACTGAATTCCTTTGCCCCACGGAATTCGGGGTTGTAATAAATACTGAGCATTTATTTCTCAGTATTGTTATTTCACAACAAGAATGCAAATAATCCTAAAAAGCACCAAAGCCGTAAGCCAAAAATCCTAGTAGAGGGCTAAAGGTTCCAGGGAAGACTTGAAGTGCACTGAAAATGTGCTGAAATGAAGTTTTAATCCTTTTTCTCTCCACAATTCTTTACAGGGTGTATTTCAGGTGATCAGACAGCCGCAAAAAGGAGCTTCCTTCTATTTAGAGCATCACCTCGGGACATTGTACACACAAACCTTCCAGACACCTCAGAGACATTGCAATATTTAAAAGGCAGCAGGTTTCTTCGTAGAAATTGGTTGGGTTTTTTTCTTCTGGCTTTCAAAAGAGCACCACAATAAATATTAAATAGCACTTTGTATTGGTTTAAACCCATCTTACCTAAATTCCAACCTTGTGAGCAGCCCGTTTAACTCCTCCTGGATGTTTCTTCCCCAGATTGTGTATCTCAGGACAGCAACTTACAAGAGAAGGGCTGACTGCAGGTGACACGTAAGGACACAAACCAAGCTTCCCCTCAGCCTTCCTCCACGCAGAATAACCAGCAACGGACCACGCCGGCCCTCACTTGTCCAGCACAAAAATAAATCGGGCTTGTAGATCTACTTCAAACCCTACGTACACAAACTGAACGGGGATCCTGAGTGTCACCGCTGGCTGAGTCTTGCCTTGCAGGACCCCTGAGACTTCTCCTGCTTCTGCCGTAACGCTCCGAGCGACTAAGTAAAGAAGGTGACAGCTCCTGACTAGGACTATAAGGAAATGCTCACTTGGACTCCTCTAAATAAACCTCCACGAGGCAGTGACCCAGTTTGGAGCAAGACATCGCCTACGAGAACAAAGCCACTCATTCTGAAATGAGCCTTTCCTCTGGAGCTGGCTGGCAGCGGTGAAGCTCTGCTAGAACTGCAAGTTATGGCTCTCATTCTTGGACTAACACAGACCGAGGATGGATGTTCTGGCATAATTTTGGAGACAAAGGAAAGACCCAGAGGGACAGAAGCTCTGGGAGCACTCGTGGAACAGAACAGACCTTGCTGCATTGACCCAGCTGTAAGAATAATCATTTTTAATAGACGCTGCAGAGTGATACATTTACCCCGACCACCAGACAAAGGAGGGGAAGTTCAGCGCGGAGACGACTCCAAACGTGCCAAAAGGCTGTTTTCTCGGGTGCTTTTTGCCCAAAAGCCTTTCCCAGAAGGAAAATGGAAACTCTTAATATCTGGTTACGACTGATCTACACCTCCTCAAAAAAATATCAACACACATTTGCAAAGAGCCCACTGATAATGCCCGTTGGTTTGGGGTTTGTTTTTGTAACATACTTAAATTACACGAGTAGAAAAGTTATGCTTATTAATAGTTTAATGTATGAAGGAAACATCCAGATTTCTGAATATGAAGGTACATATCTCACATTAATTTAAGTCTACATAAAGTAGAGCCTCTATACTGACATATTGAAATTTACTTTCTGCTTAGCCATTTGTTATGTAAACAATTGTACATTTATTTGCCATTCTAAAACTTCAGGATCAAGTTTACATAATTTTGCTAAATTTCTGTGTTTGCTCAGAAGCAGTTTTACAGTACTAAAACCAACCAGCCAAAGAACAGCTTCAACAGAAAGTTATGTCCAAAAAAAAGGAAAAAAAAAACCCAAAATAAAAAAAATAAAAAATAAAAAAAAAAAAAAAGAGAGGAAAGGAAAGAGTAAAGTCTAACTAAGTTGAAAGGTATGATGGTGGGGAATGGGCGGTCACAATGTTCACAGAAAAAGGTCAGTTAGTAAGTTCTTCTGCAAAAAGCCTACACACTTCAGTCAAGCACATCAGTAGAATGATCTGGGAGCACATAAACTGTTTCTGCCACTTGTGTTCTCCTCTGCGAGAAAGGGAACCTGGCGGCTCGCACGTTGATCCCGCTCAGCCCAGCTGGTTCATATGCACGCTGTTCATGTGAGGTGTCCAAGTTCCAGTCCACACCTGCAAGAGAGAAGCTCTGTTGAATGCTGCAGGAAAGCCCAATTCATGCAAGAGGGAAATGAGGTTCCAGAGGGACCACGGCCAAAGGGTCCACCTTCCTTTTTCTTTCTACATACTGAAACGCCCCCACTTCCACTCCGCTCTCCTTCACAGCTCTTGCTGCCCGCGAGCTCCTCCATCGCAGCAGCACTGATGCAATATTTATCTTGCTGTTCCACTGGAAAAATATGTCCCTTCAGACCCAGGGATAGAAGTGCTCCCTCTAAACGTGCCAGGTCAGCTGCCAACGAGAATTAGCAGGGCTCTGTGCACGTGCTAAATTATTTGTGAGGACAGCGCCTGAGGAGCTGCAGCTTTCAGAGCAAGAGGCTACCTTTGCTCTCTACCTTCGACTGGAGTTCTGGCACCTTCAATCATTTTCCCAACACTCACCAGCACCCTCAGCTCTGGAGAAACCCCAAGTAAAACAACCCAAAGCCACCTTTGAGGGACAGAGTTTTCTCACTAAGCCAGAAGTCACCTTGGAATGGTCACAGACGCTTCTGAGTGATACCTGAAATGCGGCCAAACAACAGACCAGCTCTTAGTCTGCCAGAGCTGGGACCCGCTCTTCCTTTTTTGGGAAGGAAATGTAACAGCAAATAAACTGTTTTTCTTAGAAAAGAGAAGAAAGAAGACACACTGCGCTGTATTTTCACGCTTTCTAACAGCCCGGTCTCATCTGCACCCTGCTCTTTCTTAAGAGAAAGCAAAATTGGGAATATAAAAATGGAAAAAATTACCGTCTGAGGCCCGTTGTTTTCTGTGGAATTTGAAACCATCTTTATCAGCGAGTTCCAAGATGGGTCAGCAGCATGAGGCCCGTTAAATATTGGGCCTCCAGTACCATCTGTGATGGGGGCTACAGGAGGAATCATTGCGTTCCCATACACAGAGAAAGGCATACCCTAAAGGAGAGGAAAAAAAGTGAGAATTAGTACAGGTTAATAAATAGTGCTCCTACTGTGCAGCAAGAATTAGAAAAGGGGATTCGTGTTAAAGAATCCAACCTCTAAAGGTCCCTTCCAACCCAAACCATTCTATGATTCCACGAAACTTTCCATCTTGAAGAACTGAAACACCAAACCTTAAGAAAACCCTTTCTATGCCCCTATTTCTGACATCACGGACACGCTGGTTTTGAGCCCAGGAAGGTCATTACCCCGACTTTTGGGAAGTCCATGTATCCTGCAGGAACGGGCTGATGGAATGTACCGGAAGGCGTGACGATTCCCGTGCTGTCCCTCTCCATGGCTTGGTGCGAGAAGACCCCTGGATCAGACATGGGCCTGTGGATCATGTGGCTGCCCATGCCGCTGTGACACCAGTCCACTTTGTCTGCGCACACAGGAGACACGGCAGCACCGGCGTTAGACGGGACACCTGCCAATCACCCCTTTCCCAGCCTAAACCTCCGCACGCTAACGCGCGGAAAAGCGGCGTGCTCGGCCTGCGTCTACCTGCACGTGGCATGGAGGGCATCACAAGAGGCACCTGCACCCAGAATTACTCCAGGGTAGGAACCCCGAGCCAGCGCAAGGAGTTTTGAAGCGTTTTACGCAACCAAAGCGTCACCTCTGCAATCTTCCTTCACTTGAAAGGGAAAACCGGCCTTTGTGCCAACTCCTCCTCCTCCTCCAAACCCCTCAATTCCTCACGCGTTCGGTGCCGTGAAAGGGGCATGTACGCTCCAAGGACTATTTGCTCCACGTCATTGCTATTCTTTCATGCATTATTTAAAGAACTGCGAGACACACAAGGACTTTTGAAAAGCAAAAGCAGAAAATGACCAGCTGGAGACGTGTCCTCATGTGCTCATGATGTGAATTCATCAGAGGCAGCTTGGTATCGGTACTAGAGTCCAAATCTCGGATGTGCTAAGACCACTGCTCGAAATAAAACCTAAGCACAAAAACCTCCATCTTGGCTCCAAATTAAAGTGAAATAGTAACCCCTACTGTACAAAACATTCTGCTTATCAACAGAAAGAAAATTATCTTGAGAGTTCTTAATTTCCCTGCTTCCTCAATCCAACGATCCTCACCCAGTTCATCCCTGCAAACCCTGCGGTTTTATTTTCCCTGTTAGTCCTTGCTTTGAGTAGCAAATCTCCACAGGCAGGGTGTTTTGAGAACCCCTGAGGTTTTCTGAGACCTTGTTAAGACACAAGGGGGGCAAACCCAAGTCCCTGCCCCAGCCTCTCCCGCACTGAGGCACTTGCTTGTGCATCGTCCTTCAGCTCCGAAGGCAAGCTCAGAACACACAATATTGTCGCTAGCTGCAAGTGCAGGGACATCTCATGCAGTTACGTACCTTGATTGCCACCTATCCCTTCGAAGGACCAGATCCCGCTATGTCCCACCGGAGCAGCTAGGTTGCTCCCGATAACAGATGGAGTAGAAGTTCCAGTTTGTCTAATACGTGCCGAGCGTTCAGTCCCAATTGGAACAGGAACTTTTCTGTCCTGAGAAACGTTACTGGGCTTTTCTGATCCCAGGGACACCGCTGAAGGGGTGGGCGATGGTGCTCTTACTCCAGAAGACACCGACTGAGCAGGAGATTCTGCAAGGAGAGCAAGCAGAGCACTTAGTGATGGCAGCGAGCTCCTCTCAAGCCACCATAAACCTGTCCTCTCCTGCCAAACCATTCATCAGACAAGTGAGAACGGGCAGTTTGTTAAGGCCCGATTCACACAGCGAAGCCTCACGGTAAATTTCATGGGCTTACTTTCAGATGAGAGAGACACTCACCACCAATTTAGTCTCGTACATAAAATGATTAGCAGTAATAGAGGATCTGAGGATTCTAGCCCAAAGCGTAGCTGAACTAACCCCGTGTTGTTGTTGGGTTCCTTCAGGTTTGTTTGTTTGGGGGGGTTTTAATCCTCATTTGTTTTCTGGGAGGTTTTTACTTGTGGGTTTCGTTTGTCACGGGTTTTGCCAGCAAAATAGACTAAACTTGTTGCCTGAATAAGCCAGTTTGTTTTCCGTCTGAAAAGCTCCAGACCACAGGGGCCAACCGTGGAGGAAAGTACCAGAGCTTGCCCCAAGTATCTCCTTCTGGCACATGCTGCACAGCAGCTAAAAATCCCACACTCAGTATCAGAATTGGCACAGGAAAACTTTATCTCAAAATCTGTTATTGCTTAAAGGTTTAAAGCATGATCTAAAAACCTGCAGTTAAACACGAATNAATTAAGGGAATCAAATATATGTTCTGGTAAAACTGGACCTTGGGCACATAACTGAGCGTTTCATTAGCCTGCAATTTACATTTTCCAGGTTTTCACACTTTCTGAGGTATGATTTTTTCCTGCTCTGCATCCCCTGTTACCAAGATCCCACCAAAAACCAAATTAAGTTTGACTGAATTCAGTAGCTGAGAGAACACACCTCTTGTGACAAGTTCACACCAAACATGGTTTTTTTAACCATCCTCACACTTGAAAGACGCTGCGTATTTCTCCGCAGCCTCAGGCCACGAAGCAAGCCATAACAAACTAGAATTTATTAGCTGGTGGTAGGGAAGGGAGGTGGAAACGACAGCAAGGGGTTTTATTATCTCGGCCATCGCAGAATGGCAAAAAATGCCTCGGCTCGACTTTTTACCAAGTTCATCAGCTGCAAAATAGTTACGAGATTTATCAGGTGGCACTTAGAAGAAGGTGACCTCAACTTGCACGTAGAAACAACACTAAATGATACTGCAGCACCCGGCTGTGGCAGGGCAGACCGTGATTTACTACAAACGACCTCAAAAGCTGACGTGGAAAATACCACGTGTTGCAAATACAAACCCGCAGCGGTTACTATTGAAGCGTATTATTAAGGGATGTACGCGAAACGGGGACTTACCTGAGGGACTTGGAGCCGGCCTCTGTAACGGTGGCCTAAAACCCGGGGCTTTGGAAGTATCAGACTGATGTAGAGGATCTGAATTTGGCAAAAACGAGGACTTTCCTGCCAGCATAGACTCTGGCGTGGTCTGAGATGAAACGACGGAGCCGCCCCAGAAGGCGTGAGCAGACGTAGGACTGTTTTCGAACAACGTACTAAAGGGCCCGAAGGGTAGAGTAGCACTGAAATTGTTCCCCATCGGCTTGTTTGCTGGGTGGGCTGAACTCTGAGAAGCACTTTGTGTACTTAAGGTAGAAGGAAGCTGCACTGAAGAAGGAACGCTGTGGGGCCTTTTGATGTGGTTAACGTTGAGGACTGCGACAGAAGAGTTTTGCACGGGAGCCGGGTTCTTATGGACGCTCCCGCTCCCGTGGCCGGGCGGTCTGATGGCCGGGGCTTCCATCTTAGCCGGAGGCTGGGAAGACCCCATCGACGTCTGAGACATGGGGTAGGTCATCGGGGCGCTGGTCGGACCCGCCACAGGAGCAGATGAGCTGGGCGCCGCTAAATTTGGAGGCACAACCATTCGAGGATCTGGCGCGGGAACCTGAGGTTGCTGGAGAGGGGGTCTGGCCTCTTGCAGAGGAGCTCCCGGAGGCTGCTGATGAGCTGGGTGCGCGGAAGAGCTGCCGCTACCAGAACTGGGCTGCCTACTGCTGGTCGAGCCGCTCGCTTCCACTGCTGGTGGACTACCCGCTTCCGGATCGGACGAAGGTGCACCTTTGCTGGGAGAGGTCGCTGCACAGTCGGCGGGACTGCTTCTGGAAACGCCCGGCGGCTGCGCGGGGGGAGAAGGCGAGGAAGGGGAAGATGCAGGGTAGTGTTCTTTGGCAGTAGGAATTGGATACGTGGTGTTCGTAGGCGCCGTGCTTGTGTTGCTCGCCGTGGTCGTCACCGTGGTCGTCGTGGCGTTCGAGGTCTTCACGACCGTGACGAACAGCTGTCTTCTGACTGAAGGTGAACTCGGGCTGCCGTTTGCAGAAGAACCAGGCACAGTAGAAGCCGCTGAACTCGTTGTAGCCGTCGGACTCGTGGTCAGAGAGCTCGCTGAATTCACCTGAGAACCGCTGCTGTTCTGGCTGGTATGGCGAGGCACCATGTGAGGTTTCGGCGAGTTGGTAGCTCTTGCGGGGCTCAACGGCCTGACGGGAAACGGACCCCACGTGGACTGCGCCGGTGGGAAAGTACCTCCAAAGTGTGTCATGGGCAAGCGAGGCGGACGGATCTGCTGGAAAGTCTGAGCAGCGAGTAAAGCGTGTGCAAACTGCGGAGGAGGATACGCTAATGGAAGAGAGACTTGGAAACCAGGCCGCACGTTATTCACCGGGTTCTTGATGGTTTTGTGAGTGGATGCTGAAGAAATTGCAGGCACAGTGAGTGCGGAGGCAGTCTGAGATGTTGACGAAGCAGCTACGGTGGTCACTTTGATGCCCACGAGAGAACTGTTAGCAGCTGTAGTGGTGGCAGGTGTCGACGACCCTATTTTGGAGTTTGCAGCCGAACTTTTCAAACGGTTCTTTGGAATAAGTTCATCGATTTCCTTATCTGGATCCTTGATCAGGGCGTTGATCAACTGCGTGGCCTGTCTTGTGGATTCTGTGCCACCCCTACGAATGGAAGGGGAAAACGAAAGCACATTTAAAGCATTTACATCGTGAAGCACCTCCAACACATGCTCCAGCCTGTCTGCCATCATGCTAATGCAGACAGCAAAATAACTCTCCATCTGACGACTGAGCCCTCACGTTCTTGCTGCTGACGATAACTTAAGAAGCTCAAGTTGAAAACTCTTAACTCCAAAAAAATCCCAAAGGGTTCCAGTGTTTAGTCCCCTAAATACAACGACATGTTTAGCCAAGTCTAAACACAGACTCCTAACGTTTACGCTCCGCCTTATCTCACAAGTCTCCTTTTGTACAAACATGATGGCACCAACAGTCAGCTGCTCCTGGTTCCCCCAACCCATTTGTCTCCCCTGCCTCAAAATGATCTTTGAGGGGATGACAAGGTCAGGCCTTTTCATTTTTCTATACAGAGAAGTGTCCTACAAAGTAAAAATCGCCCCAGGGAGGAGCAAAGGAAGCTCCAGGCCCGCTTACCTTATCGTTATGATCCTATCGCCAGTTTTGTCCTTCTGCTTGTCAATGTCTATGTGCGCTCCCGTGCACTCACGGATCGCGTTGATGTTACATCCTCCTCTGCCAATGACTCTGGAAATCACAGTCGATGGAACAGAAACCTTCTTGGATCTAGATAAAGAAGAAACAGTATTAACTGAGAAACACTTCTGTGGCATGAAGCAGTGGGCGCGTTGGTCAAAATAATGTTAAAAATCATGATTCAACCTATGCAGCGGCAATTCTGCGAGATCTTTTGTCCTGAGATGGTCGTAGAGTAACACCAGAGAGGGATACAGTAGATAAAACATTGTGGAAAAGGAACAAGGCGGAGTTAGGGGAATGTTTTGCTCACCTTCTCACAACTTCCTTCCACCCTTCTTCCCTTTTCTGACCACGTTTAGGACTCGCAATGGTTAGCTTTCCGTTTGGAGAAGAGAGGGGAGAAGGACCCGATTTTGTGCAAGTGGACAAGGAATTACTCGTCACTTCATTAATAACTTCGGACAACCTGCAAAAGAAATTAAAAGCTGTCATTATGCGGTCAGAAAAAATAGGTAACATGGAAGATGGTTTGATGGCCGTGCTCAAGCGTAGGGCAACAACCACTTTAAACGGACAGGGTGGCAGGGACTTACTTGATGGACGATTTGCCAGCAACTGCCTTCCTCTCATCCTTCGGACAAGTGACAAGAACCGACGGCTGCTTTTTGTTGCTCTGCGTGTTGGTCACTGCTGAAGAAGAATGATTGTCACTTTTGTGGCTGCTGTTGCTATTGCTGCTCTCGTCGCTACAGCTGGAAATCCTCATGTTGTCACTGTCGCCGCTTTCGCTCGTGCTGCTGCTCTTTGATTCGCCGTTCACTTTTTCTGGTTGGCTGTAGGAAATCGGGAGCTGATCATCAAATATGATCTGAACGTTATCCGGGGTCACTTTGTTTTTCCTGTTTTTCCTTTTGGAGCTCGTTGTGGTGATGGTGTTGTTCCTTTTGCCATGGGAACCTGCCAACGTCGTCCAAGTGGCAGATATACCTATGGTGGTTGTAGTGGTAGCGCTGGGAGGCTCCATCGGGACCTCTGGATCATCTGATGGAAGAGGGAAAATAAGGCAGTGCTAATTTAGCAGGCTCAAGGAAACTTGTGTGGTTTTGTTTTCCAGATTACACCTGTACCACTGAGTGACTCGAGAGTATCTTTAGAGGACTCCACGGAACATGGAGAACCACGAAGTGGACATCTGCAAAACTACTCTGTATGTCCAGCTGTGGAGCCTCTCGCCCTGTTCTTCCTAACGTGTAGAGAATTTCATTCCTTCATGGAACAAATACAGTGGCAATCTAACAAATGAGCGATTGAATTCAGACACGGATAGACAGACACAAACAATTCAGGGACATAAGCATATGAAACAGAAAAAGTTTTGACAAGAAAAGCGATTTGTAATATGGAGAATAAAATGTTTCAAAAATAAAGCGGATATTTGAAATCACCTTCAGCTTTTAGCTTCTCTTTCTCCTGAGCAGCTTGAAGTTCAAAATTCTCTTTATTCTTTGCTTCTATTTCTTCTAGTTTTCGTCTTTGTTCTTCTTTTTTCTTCCTCCTTTTCTCCTTTCTCTTCTCTCTTTTGGCAGCCAAGGCCAGTCTCCTGCTTTCTTCCCTCAGCTACGAGTCAAGCACGTGGAACAGTTATAATAAGACATCCCACATGTTTCAAGAAACAGCAATGCTTTCTACATCCTAGGAAGCTGAACTTGTATTTGAGATTAACACATTTACAAAACAGAAGCTAAATTCCCTCTGACCCACATTTTTTATGTATTTCCCTCTTCCAAACAGATTGTTCATTCACATCAACAGCAGGTTAGTGTCGAAACAGAGGACAGACACCCTACGAACTTCAGTCAGTCTTCCAAGACACATTTTCAGGATTCTCTGCGTCCTTCAGGATTCTTTGAGGGTATCTTTTCATATAGTATATCTTAGTATATTTTGTAAGACATGAAATAAGGTTCAGACCTAAAATCCACACCAATGTGACAGAAGAATGCCCATCTATCATGCACTTGACAAAACCCACTATACTCAGAAATCCTTCTTTTGGAACAACATTATTCTAGAGGAAATAGTTATACTGGAGTTTCCTGATCCAATTTCTCTGAATGATTGTCAAAATAAAGTTCAAAGGTACCTGAGCAAGGTGCTCGGCTCTAGATACTAATCCTGGTAATTACACACACTCCTGTACTTTAAGTCGTACTGTCACCCATCTAACAATCCTGAAGGAAAGTGCAATTGGAATTTCATCAAATAAAATATTCATGGCTCCCAAGTCTTTCAACTTGCCTTCTCCAAGTCCAGCTCCTCTAACAGAATGCTTGCGTTTTTGTTGGCTTCAGCAGCCTGTCTATCTTTGGCTTGTACAATGGATTCCATACAAAGGTGGCACTTCTTCAGCATCTCCTGAAACGACAAAGTACATCGAGCCTTGGTTTGAAAAGGGAACACTGCGTGTGTTGGAAGGTTTCATCTCTGGGAGAAGATAAATCTGGATAATTGCAAAGGAAAATAAGCATGGGTAATGGATAGCACCACCTCTATTACTGTTCTCACAGCACAAAGTCACTGTGGCAGAGCATTCCTATCTTTTGCCATGTTTTTCTCTGAAAAATCGCAGCGGGACTCATCATTTGGCTGAAATCCCGTGTGCCAGGGAGCTAAAGACCACTCATTACACGGACTCGAAAGCTGAGTCATTGCACTAGGCCTTCTCAAGTATCTTCTTTCTTAGAACCTTACCTTATCAGTAATGGTGGCGATGTATCTCATGCATTCCGAGTCAGAGGGAAACTGGTTCACTTCTTTCACTAGGTAGCGCACAACTTTCACGTGACCCTGGAAAGAGAAATTTCAAGGGTGACATTTTCTATCAGGCCAGATGCTTCTGGTTTGCTAAAACACGTTTGAGTCCAAGCACTCTCTGAAAATATTTACTTTAATCGCCTTAAGGGTTGTTTTGTAATTTATTTTTAAAAATCTTTCTCACCTCCTAAGCTAGTGAGGGATGTTTCTTCACATCTTTGACAGCAGAGAAGCCAAGCAATTGTGGTATCTGCTGTCAGGTTGCCCCTACTCTAGCCAGCCTTTCACATACTTGTATTTTGGTAGTTTCCAAACACCCAGCTCTGGTAACTTGACAGCCACGGGCTCCTCCAGTCACACGCCAGCATTGAACAGGCACAGTGCTGCAGCATTGAACTCCACTCCCTTGTTAACAACTGTTTCTAGAGTCAAACTGGGCTAAACGGCTTTTTTTTCTGGCCAAGTGCTCACCCTCTTTTGCGTAAGGAACTAACCAAATCTCCCCCTGAGTTCAATCACACATTCCTCCTCTCTACACGAATTTTCACTGCGGATTCTATACCGTGATTTCCACCTCTCAACAGAGCCGTGAGAACTGGCGTCACTGAAATGCCTATGAAGCAAATTTCTCCTCGAGTGTAACACGAATATTACACAGGCGACACACATACCTATTTTTGAAGCTTCAGTGCCAAGGATTAAAACTAGTTGACATATTTTTAAGTATGCAGTTTCTGTCAGCTGTGTTCTATTTATAACAACCGTGTAAGGCAGAGTGAGGTAATACTGAGACCAAAGCTGAACTTCATACTGTACCTTTCGGAAGGCTGCCATAAGAGGAGTTATCTTCCTGTTATCAGCAGCATCCACATCAGCTCCAGCCTGAACGAGCAGCTGGACAACATCTAGATGCCCTCCGTTAGCTGCCAGCCACAGCGGAGTATTCCCCTTCTTGTTGCGCACGTCGATGTGAGCTCCTCTACAAAAACAAGCACGTGCCATTAAAATTCAGGAACGGATTTTAGTTTCCTGTATCGACTGGACATGGAACACACGAACGATAAATCCACTGTGCATTTTTACATCTAACACATACATTCACAGAGTGCTGCTGCTGCCAAAAGGGTATTTCAGTTTCTTCTGAGGCTGTTAAGAGCTTCAACTCAGCCTGCAAACATTTTAATGCTCTAAATCATTGTTTGTCAGCTGCCTCTGAAGCTTCCCTAATGACTTCATTAACTCCCATCAACTGGGATGATGAATTCTTCATTAGCTTACTCAGAACAACTTGCGGCATATTCAAGTGCAAGCCAACATCCAGTGCTGCTATTTGCAAAAGGACATATCCAAAAGCTACCCAGGAAACTGAATTACACTCAATGTGCCTCGTGATCAATCTAAAAAGACACCAAATAATTAAACCCTATGCTTTGTGTGCATCTTCTGCTTTTGAAGGACTTCAACACTACCATCTAAAATGGTTGTGTCGCAATTATGAGTCCCTCATACCTAAACTTTTACAAGAAAGTATTTATTTCTAATTCACAATTCAGTGCGACCAGAAAAAAATAGTTAGCCCATTTGCACTCTAACATCAAAAAGAACTTCATTTGATCACTTTTGATTACTAAAACTACACAGTAGTGGTGACAGACACAAAACCTTTCTGATTTCCGACCCTGTGGTGTATATTGGGAAAGACCAGTCTGAGCAATGCCACATTCAAGATGTTTTTCTTCAAGCAGCACAAAAATACAATTACAACTGCAAACAGGGTAGAAACTAATGAGAAGCTCGCAGAATTTGTAGTGCCCCTTGTCTGCTGCGATGGTTAAAGCTGTATCTCTGGAGGAAGGTACTGGAGGAGCGTTCACATCTGCGCCTTTGTCCAGCAGAACTCTGCCCACTTCTGCATAGCCACCAGAAGCTGCTTCCATTAACGGTGTGAGACCAGTCTGAAGACCAGCAAGCAGGAAAAACAAGCAGTTAGTTGGGGGTCAGCATCATGCAGGTCCTTTGGAACTTCTCTGTGGCCACCAATAAGTACAGCAGAAAAGGACAACAGAATGCCACGTTAGGGGCATATCTTTTTTCTTTCCCTTCCCCCAACATTCCAGTCATTTTTCTAGGGAAAACCTTTCTTCCCATTTTGAGAGCTGGGCTCAACTACCAGCCTCTCAGAGAGACACATCTTCTTTTTCGATTCTGCATCGCCATTGTGGATACAAGCGGCTGGTTTGGGAGATCAGACCTAGGCCAAGATTCTACCTATTTTTTCAACACATTAAATCCTTCTATTTTTATTAAGTTAATGGACTATTCTTCTTATGCTTGGAAGCACAGTAAGGTTAATTAGAGCTGTGGTTTTGACACTTGATGAACTGTGTAACCCCCCAAAACCTAGCCATTTTCTTTACAATGTATGGTTCAGTTCCACAAACTTGAGCTCGAGGAGACAACCGAGCTCGAGGAGACAACTTGCACAAAAGGAAAGTAAATCATCAGATGAGCACAGAGAAGTGCTGACTAACGAGCATCTCTCTTTGGAGACTTCTCTGGCCGTTGGCTCCATACCTTCGCTCTGTGTTCCACGTTGGCTTTTCTATCCAGCAGCAGGCTGACCACTTCAGTCCTGCCCTGGAAGCAGGCCAGGGTCAGGGCCGTATTCCTGTTGGTCTCTATCTGGGCGTTTATGTCAGAGCCCATATCCAGTAAGAGCTTGACAGCAGCAGTGTGCCCGTTCATGGCTGCCAGCATCAAGGGAGAAATGCCCAATTTGCTACCAGTTCTGAAAGAGAAAAAGAAAGAAAAAGCCATGACAATAAACCATAATCGCATTTCTGAACTGACTTTTAACGACGCTAGTCAAGGCAGAGCACTTATCAAAGACCGAAAAATCAGCTACACAGCAACTACTACTGAAGCTACAAGAGGCTCTCCATGGAAGCACTGGTTATGACTAACATTTCTCAGAGATATTATTTGTGTTACCTTTTAATTGCTGTAAATTTAAAGGGATCTCTAATGAGGAGCGTACGTTCTGCTTGGCTGTTTCGTTTGGGTTGTGCAGGGCACAGCTGAGCTATTTATTTTCCGCCTCCCCATGGATGTAAAATTATTACATACATGCACCTGCACAGGGAAAAAGCTCTCCTCACGCTAACCAGAGGGATAAATGGATACAGACACTCTTCCTAGACTGAGGGAAGAAGTTAGTAAAATACAGAGGGAGATGGAAGTTAAAAGAGCATTAGAAATGCACAGTCCAAACCTTTTGTTCCTAACTTAAGGAGGAAGATGCCTACAACAAATGAAATAACACATTGGCTGTGGCCACATCAGAACAGGAAGATTTTGCTCCACAGAGCTGTCAAGAAATCCTTCCGGAAAGAGTCAAAACTCAGAGCGCTACAAAACCTGTGAGAGAAAAGGTGAGAAGGGAACTTGCCTGGAATTGATTTCTGCCCCAGCATTTAGCAGAATCTTGATAATGTTCACGTAGCCACCAGAAGCAGCGAGGCTTAAAGGTGTGTAATCAGAAACGTTCCTGTGCTCTTTGTTTGCCCCTCGAGCTAGCAGCAACTCCACCACCTGCAGGATTTCAAGAAAAAACATCTGGTTTTCTCCAGAACTTGCAAATCTGTCCAGGGCAAATGTTTTTGAGGCCTAAATATTGACACGTTCCAACAGCAAAAGGGGATTTTACTCAG
>WEIS01070753.1:0-24120 GCA_013389965.1 Todus mexicanus
GGGAGCTGGGGGTGGCGGGGTAGGAGTAGGCTGGCTGCGAAGGTGGCTCCTCCATCTTTTGGATCACCTCAGCTTTGAGCACAGACACGGGTGACGCCCTGGGAGAGAGGGGAGGTGGACTCACAGCCTTGCTGTAGGACGTGGAGGCGCTGGGAGACAGTACGGGTGGTTTTCGGTGCACCAGTCCAGGGGCAGAGGAGGAGAGGCCTGATTTGGCACTGTCCAAGCTCCGTTTTGTCACCTTCTCTTCCATATCCGCACGTTGTTCGTTCGCTTTCAATCTCTCCTGTGACAAGAAGAGAGCAAAACTCAGCACGGCACCTCTACCTGCTCCTGCAAAGCAGCACACTGAAAGACCTACCACCAAGCAAGATCAAAACGTTTGTCTTATCGAATATCCACGGGAATAAAACAGACATTCCCCAGTGCAACATCATTTGGAGACCAACCTGATGGAGGGTGACACTGATCTGTGACAGCTTCCTCTACTAATTCCCAGCTCTGGGAGTCATGTGAAGGGTGTCCCAGCTTTCACTTGCCACCCCAGCAAACCACTTCTATTTCTAAGCCTCCAGCCTAGCAAGCACACGTGCAAAATGAAAGCTGGAAACCAGACAACCGGTATAAAAATTCAATGGGTGTAAAACACCCAAATGAAAGCTCACGATTTCCCAAATCATTTGGTGAACGGGAGCTGGCTCCAAGACCCAGTGTGCCTGCCACCAGTACTGCAGCTGCACCTCCGAGCTGCTCAGTTTGTTTGGAGGTGACCAGGGATGACACCACTCAATTAAACAGAGACATGCCCAGGGAAGGAATCAAGCTGCTCCTGGGCGGCTCTCCTGACAGCACCGCTCAGTTGTAGATGTGGTGCTGAGGGACATGGTTTAGTGGCAGCCTGTCAGTGCTGGGTTAATGTTTGGACTTGACGATCTTACAGGTTTCTTCAAACCAAAACCATTCTATCATTCTATGGCTCTACCCTAAACCTCTCCAAAATCCACCCTGCATGTGCAGGATGCACTGAAGACCTTGTATCCCAGGGACCAGAGCAGGATCACTCAGTGCATCCATACCCTCGAGACACACTTTGCAACACCAGCACAGCTGCTTATCCACCCCCAAGACACTCCAGCTTCAGGCTCACACCCAAGAAGCTCCTGAAAACATACCACGAGCTGGGCGCTCCTCTGTAGCTCCATGGCGTGGGCTGCTTGCTGCTGCAGGATGTAGAGCTCGTGCTGCCGCAGCAGCTGCTGATGCGAGAGGAGCTGGAGCTGGTGGGCGTGCTGGAGGGAGCTCCTGGTCGGGGGGTACATGGCGGGCCACAGCGGGGGTGCCCGGTCCATCAGCTCCGCTGGGGGAGGAGCAGAGATGTAGTCAGGGAGAAGGGAAGATGAGGGTGGCTGGAGGTTTCAGGATCGCCAAGAGCAAGTTGTCTGTACCCCAATCCCAGGGTGTGGGGGATGCCAAACCCTGGGCTATGCACAAACGCAACCTGAAATGCAGAGGGGTAAGGGCGCTCTCTCTACCTCAGCAGCCCGACTCCCATCACTCTATGGATCGTGAGGCCGTTGGACTCACTTTGCTCTCTAGGCACCCTTGGTTTGACTGTCCCTCGATGAGCCCACGAGTCCATTCTCCTAACTAAGGACTCAAACTCTATGGGGTCATGCAGAGGATGAGGAGCCACTGCTGAAGATTACACATTTCTATCTCTGAAACGCACCAGCTCGCTCCCACCCTAAAGCTGTGGCTGCTGGTCCCCACGGGTACATATGCTCCGCTCCAGCCCCCTCCAAAGCCCGTCTCCTCCACAGCTGCCAGAGCACGGTCCTCAGGGACATGCTCACGTCCTTACCAAAGTGTGGCAAGTGCTCGCTAGGGATCACAACAAGCTGCCCCGACTGCGGGTCTCTGGCAAACTGGTATGCGGAGGGGAGAGCTCCGCCCATGGCAGGGGGGAAGCCTGGAGTCATGCCTTGGTGCAGGGAAGGGTGACCAAGTCCTGGAAGAAGAAACACCACAGTCACAACCCAGGAAATGCAGGCAGCTCCTACTCACACGAGAAGTCATTCAGCATTTGAGTGCTCCAAAATACCTCCTCCCCTTCGCCCTGTGGTCAGCCAGCAGCTTCACTGAGCACTCAGCAACAGCCCTCCCTGGACTGCATGGCTGTGAGCGTCCCTTCCCGGGCACTCACCGTAGGGATGGCCGGCCAGCCACATGGAGGGGCTCCCAGTCCTGGGGAGCCAGGGGTGGGCTGCCAAGTGCGAAGCTGGGTCTGCAGACCAGCGCCCAGAGCTCGTCAAGGCTGGGCCTCCTGTCACCATGAGGTTGGAGTTCAAACCGTTCGTGGCACAGCCAGAGGGATGTATCCGGGCAAAATCTGCCAGCTCCTTGCTCTCTCTGGTGATGGAGGAGGCAAGAGAGAGAGTGAGAGAGGGTCTGGGTGCTGCAGGTTACTGGGCGGCGGGAGGAGCCCAGGAGTATGGACGAGTGGACAGAACAAGCGTTAGCAAACCAGGGGCAGGCACTCAAGGAGAGCTGTGATGGGGGTGGTCAACATCATGTCCAGAACAAAACATCCTGCCTCTCCATCCCTTTGGAGCAGGCATGGATTTGCTCTGCTGTGTATTCAGGATCTGCTCATAACCCCATGGTACCCCTCTCAGCACTTCTCTCTGCACCAGCCAGGCTGATACCAACAACTACACCAGGATGGATGCAACTCTGCCCCCTCTCCAGACAGGCTGTCCAAGAGCCGGGCTTGTGGCACTGTAGCAAAAGACCCCACCTCCCTCCAACCATCACCTGAGCAGCTTCTCCTGATCCCGCTCCAAGCGCCCTGCCAGGAGGTGGCTGTCCCGGTGGCGGCTCCTCTCATCCCCACAGTCATCTTCTGAGCGTCCGTGCCCTAAGAGACAACCCAGCACCATCAGAAACAGCCTGTGGAAAGCTGTCCCCTCTCCTCTGGGCATGGAGAGGCAGTACTCTGAGAGCCGGCAAACCCAGATATCGCTGTCCCCAGGCCTGTATCAGGTTCAAGTCCTAAGGCTGTCTATGTGATCGAGATACTCTCTCTAAGGCGGTTCCTGGTAGCACCCTGGTGCACATGGCTTGAAGTTTGCATCTCTAAGCCATCAAGGGATCCCCTCGCCAGGCCAGGCCAGCCTCCCAGGGCAGGACGGCCACCAGCCTGGGAGGAACAGGACCAACAGGACCATCTCTGCAGAAGGACAGTGGCACATTGCCCATCTCAGACAGAGACGAGGCCCAGCTAAATCCCTGCATCAAACCAAACGGTCCTGCTCAGCACACCCTGCAGGAGGGATTTTATCTCTGTACCTTCTGAAGTACCTTCTGCTCTTGCACACCAGCCTGAGAGCACTGGGGATGCTTCAAATCCCTGCCCTTCTGCAACAGGCAGAACCAACTCTACAGACCCTCACAAAATCAGCGTGTCCCGCTCTGCAATTCAGCCCATGAGTGGGAATCTGCAGCCCCCCCTCCAAGCCATGCAACGAGAGAGGCTCTGGCGAGGCAGGGGCACATATGGCAGATGAGGGCAAGAGTCCAAAAAGCCGGGGAGGGAGGGGGCTGGATGTTTGGCTGGAGAAACAGCTTGTCCAGAATCAGAACAGCTCTTGCACATGCAGCCTGGCACACTGCAGCCGCGTCTGCGAGGTTAGGAAGCACCTTCACAGGGGCGAATGGCAGCACCTTGCTTGGTCCTGCCAGGACCAGGTATTGGGGCCACTCTTCCCTTATTTTATCCAAGGCCTCCTCCACCCCAGCTGCCTGATTTTAGGTTTGCTTTTCCCTAGTTTCTTCTCTACCTCCATTCCTGTATATGCGTTTTTTTCCACAACTCCCTGTTGTCCCTCTCCATGTCACGCTTTGGTGATGCAATCTGCTCCTAAACCCCAGACAGGCTTGCAGCGAGCGGGTGGCCCATCTAATGGGGCGAGGAAAAAGATGTTTGCTTCCCCCTGATCTCTCAGAGCTCCCTGCCAGCACATCCCCTGCCCAGGTGATGCTCTGCATCCTGCCAGGGCTCACTGGCACAGCGTGGCCTTGCACGGCTGTACCCTGGCTCGCCGGCGGCCCTTTCCAGGGTCCTCGCTCTTCCATCTGGATAAGGTTTGGCACACAGGAAAGCTTCTCGGAATATCAAGTCTCTCCTGCTGACAGGCAGGCTCTTCAAGGAGGGCTCCGCTGTGTATTTCCACAAACCTGGACAGCCCATGGGGGGTTTTTTTGCTGTCAAGTCTCCAATTCCCTCAGCTTTTACTGTCAGAAGGAATGCGGGAACAAGACAGCATCTCTCCTGGCTCCTCTCCCCAAGGCTCCTTCCACGGGCTTCAGGCAGAAAGCAGAGATGCTTTAAAACCCAGCACACAACTCTCCCTCCCAAAGGACTTCCCAGGGTCACGGGAGTGCCCTTGCAGGCTGCCAGGACAAGGCGTGCACTGCCTGTCCCCGGGCAGCCCCTCCTCGACTCACTGCAGCCTGTGCAGCCTCCATGGCTCCTCTGGGCTCGCCAGCCTCCACAGCACGAGGGACAGGGGCTCAGAATCCCTCTGAAGGCCCAGCGCCCCATCCCTCCCTGCCTCACCGCCAGCATCCCCACACACACACAAACCCCCTAGCCCAGGTTTTTCCCCCGTTGGAGCATCTTTTCCTATTTATTTTCCCTAATCAATGCCCAGCTGCCTCTTCGGTGTCAGCAACACGAAGCAAGCCCTTGCTTAACTCGCAGCCTCCCTCCCTCCCTTCCTTGGCACAAGGTGAGCTGCACCCCGGCCCAGCCTTTTATTAGAAATACAACATTTTGTTACTTCCTCTCCGCTCCTCTCGCTCTCATCCACACTACCCGTGCTCCGTTATTTATAGACGGGTTTATCATCTTTTTCTCATCCCTCACCCAAACACACACACACACACACACTTTCTTAGCCCTCCAACTCCCATCTAGCCCCCACCCTGCCGCCAGGACGGTCCCTCTTCTGTACAGACCGATGATTGTCCGGACGCTGAATGATCATTTTGTCTCTCTATATGAACATGACGCACGGACCGCATAGAAAAATTCAATCAGTTATGCATGGAGGAAAGGCTTAGGTCCGTTTCCTTGACAACCAATGCCCAGCACTAAATACCTGCATTTTACTTGCCAAATACTACAGATTAGCCAACGAAAGCCTGCTTTCTCCTTCTTAAAAGGGCTAAACATTCAAGCACCGTCCACTCAGCGCAAGCAAGCTAATGTTATTAGACGACTATCTCCTGGCACACAAAGCGGGGGTGGGGGGGGAGCAGCAGCATTTGGGGGGCGAGAGGAGGAGAAAAGCAGGCTTGTTTTCTGTCTGAAAGCCAACTGCATCACTTAGCAACGGGCCCGGAGGCCTGCCAGAATTCAACCCTTGTTTGCAGCCTTTTAGTTCGGCTCAGTAAATTACATTTAACGCAAGCTGGGAGGGTCTGCGACGATTGAACGGCTGAACAAACAGCTCCCTGTGCTGCCCACGAGGTCCTCGGTCGGCTCCCTCCCGGCCACGGGGAGGGTGATGGGAGGCGATGGGAACCGGGAGAGAGGCGGCTGGCCGGGAGAAACTGCCTCTCGCTGCACTTTGGGAGAGGGGGGCAAAGGCGGAAAAATGGGAACGGTGAAAGCTAAAAATGGAAAGCCAAGCATTGCTCACCGGCCACTCGCTTTGGCATCGCTCCTTGGCACGCCAGAGCCGAGATGTGCCCACGCTGGGCAGCCCCCAGGCATTACCTTGCTGCACAAGCCAAGCACGACACCAAAAAACTCGCCAGAGTCACCCCCCTCCAACCAGAACCAGGGCTGAAACCACAGCCACGAGACTGAAACTGCAGCACAGGGGTGGATTAAAGGGTTTCTTTGCCACTCCCTTTGCTAAGGGGGATCAAACACATGGAAAGGGGTTGTCCTTGGAGGTGGACAAAGGAGGTGTGAGGTGGGAAAGGGAGGGGTCGCCCTCTGCAGAATCTTGCTCGGCGCTCTGGCTCACAGCGTGCCCTTGGCTGGGAAGGGGAGGCAAGGGCAGCTGAGGATGCCAAGCTCAGCTCATGCCACACAGCCTGCACGGCGTGGCCGCTCTCCTCAGGCAACAGATCCCGCAGGGAAGTCCTGAGATAGGTCTGAGGAACCTACCCTTGATGCTGCTGAGAGACAGCGAGCGATCCCGGTCTGCCAAGCTGGGCCCCAGTTTGCTGCTGCTGCTGTTGTCCTTCTGCCGGGCCACGGCTACGGCGATGCCGACAGGCAAGTGCCTCACCTCCACCTCGCCCTGGGAGCCGATGCTCTCGCGGCCAAAGGATTTGGCACTCTCTGGTCTCTCGGGGTCCCTCTTCAGCTGCTTCGCTGGCTGCTGCAACAGCAGCTGCTGCACTTTGGAGGCGCCCAGCTGCGAAGAGTCCAACTTCACATTGCCCAAGCCACCGAAGGGGCTCTTCTTGCTGCAGCTCTGCCGGGAGGCGGTTTCCTTGGCAAAGCTGCCGCTGTACTTGATGAGGCTCTGCATGGCTGACCCTTCGCCATGGGAGGCGGGATGGAGCACGTCCGGAGCGCCCCGTGAGCCCACCACCGAGGACCGCGGCAAGCCGCTGGGGTCAAGGTAGACCTTCTTGGCTTCCTCCTCGGCCCGGGTGACGTGGTTGTGCTGCGCGGCCAGCACCGCCATCTGCGTCGTGGCAAAGTTGCCCATCTCAAAGGGCTTCCACTTCTGCTCAGGCGGTTTCAGCTGACCGTGGTCCAGGTGCTGCCGGGAAGAGTCCAAAGTGCCGTAGACCTTTGCTGCTTCCTTGGAGCTGGATCGCTGGAATCGGTCCCGCTCGCAGGGGCGATGCTCTGCCTCCGGACTCGGCTTCAGCAAGTCCTTGGAGGACAGGAACTCCCTGCTCTCCGGAGAGCCCAGCCCCGGCCGGTTGAGGAAGGGCTCTGAGGTGACCTGTCTCTTCAGTGCCATGGAGTTCGCTCTGATCACCGAGCCCTTCTCCCTCAGAGCCTCCATTCTTTTGGCATCGCTGTGGCAGAAGTCCTGGGACAAGAGCGTGCGGGAAGTGTCCGCGAGGCACCGTTCCGTGGGCGACTGCAGCACCCCCACCTTGCCGAGGTCCTTCTCCTTCACCTTGTTGTCACGGGCCTGCGAGGCAATTTGGATGGGCCCGCTCCTCTCGTCGTAGGCTTCGACCGAAGGCACGAAGGTGGGGGCGATGACTTTGTGCTCCCTCCCCAGCTCCTTGGCCGGCGGGAAGATGGTGTACATGCCGGAATGGACGGGCTGCGGAGGGAACGTTGTGGCCGGCGTCATCTTCCCCGGCTGCGAGGGGTGTGGGGACGGGCAGCTGCAGGAGACGTGCAAAGCGCCCACGGAAGGCAGCAGGGGCTCCCCCCGCTTCAGCCGCTCGGCGTGGGCGTGCGCAGAAGGCCTCATGTTCTCATCGTGCCGAGTGGGATCCTTGGCACAGCGGTCCTGCTCAGCACCCAGCACCTTCAGCATGGGGTCCCCACCACCGTTGCAGTTACTGAGGGAAGAGCTCTGCAGCGGGTTCTTGGACTTGGGTTCCCCGCCGCCCGCGCCCCGATTTGGCATGTGCTCGGCCAGGAACGGCGAGAGACGCTCGCCGACC
Organism: Todus mexicanus; assembly: GCA_013389965.1. Taxonomy (NCBI): domain Eukaryota; kingdom Metazoa; phylum Chordata; class Aves; order Coraciiformes; family Todidae; genus Todus; species Todus mexicanus. The sequence goes on from WEIS01070753.1 coordinate 7,660, forward strand.
TTCGCCGCCTTCTCCACCACGCTCACTTTCCGGTCGCTGTCGGGCTTGGTGTCCTGCGTGAGGTCCACCACGCTGCGGGGCCGCGGCTCCTCCTTCGGCTTGCTCTCCTTCTTGGCAAAGGGCAGGGACAGGTCGCTCCGGCACGGCCGCTCCTTCCCACCGGGGTCTTTCAGGCTTTCTTTCGAGCTCTTGTGCAGCTGCCCAAGGTCCTTCTCCCGGAGCAAAGTGCTCGACGTGTGGCTGCCTGCAGTCCTTGAGAGGGGAGGCTGTGGGTGCAATGTGGACTGGCCAGCATGGCCAGACAGGTAGAATCCATCTGCAGATCAAAAGCAAACAAAATTACCATGAGCCCTCAACCCCTTCAGGCCTACAGAGACAGGCGAAAGGAGGCAAGCCAGGAGGAAACAGGTTTCAAGGATGTCTCAGACATGGCCAGGAAGGATCAGGGCAGAGATCGGGCAGGTACATCCACATGACTCTGGCGGGATGTGGGACAACTCTGTCTCCGACGCACGCTCATGTGCCAGGACATGGGGGCTTCAAGGAGGAACCTGGCCAAGTTTCCTACAGCACAGCCACACCTTGGCTCCGCTCAGACTAGGAAACATCCCCGGATGATAACCCCAGAGGGTTCCTGCTCTTCCCCCTTAACATCCCAGCAGCCACAAGGAAGCCTGAAGGACAGGGTGAGCATCCAGGGGTGACGGAGGGGACCCACACTCACCTTTCTGTGACTCAAAGAGGTTGTGCTGTCCCAGCTGGGCCAGGAGAGGACTGCCGGCACTGGGGGGCTCGAGGTGGCTCAGGGGAATGTAGGATGGGTAGAGCCCATTAGGCAGATGGGAAAAGCCTGCAGAGAATGGGAAACAGAAGAGGGAAAACATGTTTCAGCCCAAGCGGCACGCTGCCTTGGAATGAGCCCCGCAGGAGCACAGACTGTTGTGGCTGTCGGTCCCTCACGCGCCAGGAGCGGCGGCTGCGAGGATGCGTGCGGCAGCACAGCACCATGCACAGCCCACGGCGGGGAACGCTGCTCAGGAACCCCGCTTTGGGTATGGACCCTCCACTGCAGCTCCCCCGGCTCCCCCTCTGTGCCTCTGCGGGGTTCTAGCTTTGCAGTCGCTGGGCTGCCCGTGGAGCGTGCTGCTTTCTGAGCATAGCCTTAAATCTGTATGGGATCTACGTGCCCAGCTCTGGGTATGGGCTTTAGAAAAACATGAGAGCATAAAATCACCCAAACACAGAATGATAGAGTCCCTTGGCTTGGAAGGGACCTTAAAGTTCAGCAAGTCCAACCGGCCTGCAAGGAGCAGGGAAGTCTGCAAATAGAGCAGGTTGCCCAGAGCCCCGGCCAGTTTGACCTGGAAGGTTTCCAGGGACGGGGCATCAACCACCTCTCTGGGCGACCCGCTCAGCATCCTCCACAGCAGCTCACGCAAAGCACAGCTGCACATACACAGAACCAGCATCTTAGCCTGGAGGAAGGCGAAACAGAGCAGAAAACCTGCCACCCATCCACGAGCTGATATGAAAGCAGCATGTCCGTGCCCGAGGTCCTACTGCCGGCGGTTTGGGTTACATCCTGGACATTTGGGCCTCCTCCAAGAGTGGGGCCCCCAGCGATATCCTCATGCAAATAATCGCCAGCATTTCATCAGCGAATACAACCACCGTAAGAGCGGTAACAGCACCAGCTCTTGGCTACAGGCAGCAATTCCTTTACAACAGTGCCCTCAAACGGCACCTGCACAACACTGCAAACCCCAGCGCTCCAAGAACCAGCATCCCAGTTGGCGCCATCAATTGAGAAACAAATAAAAGCCAACAGGAGAGTCTCACGGAGCCACTCAAGCTCCCTGCAACCCTCCTGCCTTCCCTCAGACCCCATTAGCAACCAACTTCCCCAAAATTCAACGACCCCACTGAAAGCAATCAGCCAACAAGTCTGTCAAGAGTCCAGCATCCAGCTGGATCCAAACAACATCACACCAAAACACAAGAGGAGGCAGGGAAGTTCAGTCCCCGATGCTGCACGTGGAGCACCATCTGCGAGAGCTAGTCAATATTTCACATTATTTAGACAGCCAGGATCTCTTTCGCGTACATGTTTGCATCCCGGCATATGTGCTTCACCGCCGCGGTGCTCCGCGCAGCTCCTGGCCCGCGTCCATCGCCCGACAGCTCCCAGCGGCATCACCCGCACACGCCAACCCTCCAGCAGCAGGACCAGGGCAGCTGCTGTGCCCACGAAGCTCAACGTGGAGCCCGCTCCCAGCAGGTAAAACTTGGTGTTAAACCTTGTGCAGGATGCTGTAATTGCGCTGAGCGTGCACACACGTTCACACCTCTTGTGTGGTCACCCCAAAACCTTCATGCTGGAGCATTTCCAATTACCTTGTCTTATTCCAGAGTTGGAGAGCACCATGTAGCACCCAGAAGCACCAACCCCAGCTTAGCTGTGAGCAGCTCCACTCCACAGCACATTGGCCTCGGCCATGCCACCTCCACCGCTCCGGCACGGCTGGGCTGGCCATGAGCCAGCATCTGGAGCAGGAGCAACACATTTCCAAGGGAACACGAGTCCCATCTGGCAGAGCACGTGGCTGCAGCACGGCAAACCCCCTGGAGCAGCCTGTGCCACACCAGCCCGGCAGCCCCGGCCCCACACACCCCCACACACAAGTCCTTTCTCCCAGTCAGACCTCAATCTTGGCTACAGGTGATTGTGGCGACACACATCCCACGCTGCAGACACTGCCGTGCGCCGATGCGCACAGCATGGCCCCGCTTGCACATGGTACAAGGATGTGAAGCCACCTGCAGAGCTCCAGGAAGGGCACACGATCCAGCCCCGCCATCCAGCACAGGGTCACCTGCGCTCAGCTTCAGCTCCTGGTGCCCAAGGACCTTCCAGGGCAATCTCACCACCGCAGCTGCGACGCAGCAGCAGAATCGAGCTGATGCCACCAGCCACGCCCCAAAGCCACCTGCACTGCGTAGCCCTTCCCAACACCTTGGCAGTGGTGCTGCTCCTGGCAGAGGTGTAAGCCCAGCACAGGGGCTCCAACCACCTCCCAAAGCTTTGTGGGTGGAGAAACTAAGACATGAGCACATGCAAAGATTTGCCTGCATAACCCAGCAGCAAAACCAGAGAGTCGCTCGAACTTCAGCCTCAAGTTTACCAGCAACACCATTTTCCCTTGCTAAGCACGGAGGAGAAGCTGCCTGGGCTGCGTTTTCCTGGCCTGTCCCCTGCCAGGAACTGGAGCTCGGGCAGGGCGGAGGGATCCGAGCCACAGCCTTCCTGGGGATGAACCCAATGCAAGTCAAACGTCAGGCCCTGCCAGAGCATCCCTTCCTCCGCACAGCCCTCCAGCAGCAACGCTGATGGGCTGGGGTAAGACTCCCACAGCTCGAAACTTGCTGCCCCGCTCCCGCAGGCAGGACCTGGAGCTGAAGCTGCTCCTCCGTGCAGTGAGTAGCTGTGTTTGCAGCACGCGGCCGCGGGCAAGTCGCTCCTTCCTTGGAACTCCGTGCCAGAAAGCGATGCCAAGGGGAGAAACTCTACCGCAGTGAGCAATGCACAGCTCACCCCAACCATGGGCTTCTGCCAGGAGAAAGGGAGGGGGAAAGGGGGAAACCACAACCATCTCCATCTGCCCGGGGCCAGAGCGTTCGCTGAACCAGCGCGAGATCCGCTTCGCCCAGGGACACAGCGACAGGTCCCGGCAGGCTGAGCCACGCTCCTCCAGCCGCCCGCTCGCCCAGCGGCTGGCACCACGGCGCAGGCAGGGAGGGGCGAGCTGGCAGCGCTGCCAGCACCAGCCGGCTGTGCCCCCCTTCCCTGCCTTGCCACACGCGCGTGCCCATCAGCACAGCCTCAGGACGCCAGGGAACAGCACCAACACAAATCACCAATGGGAACCTACAGGAGCTTTGCCAGCGTGGGCACACGCAATCCAAAGCAGCCCTGCTCAGAGAGTAAAATGGTTTAAGGGGCACCAAGATCGTCCCTAAAGCCACTTTAACCCTGCAGAAGGTGACAGCCGGCAGCCAAAATGCACGTCCCTGCTCAGCTCCATTGCTCGGGTGCAATGCATGGGTGTGGAGGAGGGACACGCTCCTTCCCAGCTCCAAGAGGATCAAACATACCTGCTCTGCACGACTGAGACATAAATCAGGAAGGACTTTTACGAGAGGAACTTGGCGAGCGCAGATGTGTCGGCCCAGCTGAGAACATCTTTATTCTTTGCTCAGCTCTCCAAAATGGCACGGGGAGGGAGAAGAGGTACGGCGGGGGTGACTCACCACCAGGAGGGGATGTGACTGATGGGGAGATGAGATACCAGCGACCGCACAAACCACACACCAAACGTCTGGAGGCCGGAGGTCGCGCCGGGGGAAGTGAGAGGGAAATGGGCCCCACGTGCTCAACCCGCTCGGGGTTTGCCAAAAGCTCCCCAGGAGGATGAAGCCACCAGAGAACATCGCCTAGCTGAGGTGGCAAAGGTGGGCAGGTGGAGATGACTGCAGCAGAGTGGAGTTTTTAACCTGCAGGCTTTCTCTATTTCAGCCCCCCGCGGCTCCCAGGCCTGAAATTCAGCTCCAGCTGGACGAGAGAGGGTTATGAAAGAGCCAGGCAGGAGGGGGACGTGCTGGAGCTGAACACATCTTCCGCATGGACATATCTCCAGCCGACACTCCAGGCTACACGCCTGATGTGATGTGTGTGTGTTAGCGCTGGAAAAGCTGCTCCAGCCCAGCCCAGCCCAGCTGCAGGCAACTGGCCGCCACCTTCGCGGCATCCCTGCCAAGTGCACCCTAAAGCCGAGCCCCGGGCACAAGCCATCTCTGCCCAAGAAGCCACAGCCCCAGCACCGGAAAAGCAGCAGCCTCCAGCGCCCCAGGAGAAGTGAAGCAACTCTCCCCCATCGGCCCCGTCTGCCCGTTATGGGTTTCTGCCACTTATGAAATACTTCCAACCGCCGGCATCTTGCCCCATCCTCCCCAGGCCACGATGGACGGACAGGCTGGCAGGAAGCAGGCTGGCACCACGCAGCGCTGTCCAAGGGGCTGTGGCCACAGAGGGAACGGAGCCAAAAGCTTGGCCCTGCGGTCCCTCCAGTCTGAGCCCAGAGAGCGGCTGGGAGCAGCAAGGTTTGGGTTTATTTCCATGGGATGTTTGCAACTCTGGGCACCCGAGGGAGATCTGCGGCCCCAGGTCTCAGCTGGCTACGGGGCTCTGGCACGGAGCAGGAGCCGCAGCCGCCCTTGGCTGGGAGCACCATCACCTCTTCCCCAGTCCAGCTTGCAGCGCCTCACAGGCAGCCAACTGGGACACCGGTCCATGCCACAAACAGCTGGATAAACGCTTATGTCCTCCCGAGTCCCCCTCACCCAGCACGGAGGGACGGGAGGCTGGAGAAGTTCAAGCACAGCAAGTCCCCACCAGCCCCACTGGGACCTGTCTCACCGCACCAGCGCCAGCCGCCCATGCTCACCGGCATCGGTGCATCGGGTCCTCTGCCTGCAGAAGCGCCAGTGTCCTGAGGGAGACTCTTTTAGGACCCCTCCCCTCCAGCACACACCTCCCGGTCCCTGCCCCCTGACCGGGGGCACACATCCCAGCGAGGCAGGGCCACAGCCTCTTCTCCCGCACACATTCACGGCTGCAAACAGCTGAGAGCCCGGAGTGCTGACAGCTGCAATCTTTGCCGCCTCCGGGCAGCTCTAGTGACACCGGAGGCACCGGAGCCACCTTGACTCTGTGCCACGCACGAGACACCAACGATACGAGTCCCTGAAAGCGCCGGCACGAAACCAAAGCCCCTGACTCGGACACGCCCGGACAGCAGCGGTGGCCAGTTCCCACCCTGCAGACCCAAGTTGGTGCTGCTGTTGCAACTCACCACCCTCCACCCCAAACCGTGACCCTGCCGTATTTACAAGGAGGCTGGCAGGTGCTTCAAAGCCTCAATCTGCAGCCTCGATTCTCTGGGTCCCCTGAAGACTTCTGGTCCCATCCCCCAGATCCAGAACAGCCAGATCCAGTCAGCTCCCCATTTAATCTTCTAAGGGCCCCGGTGAGCTCGGGGATGGCATGCTCCAGTGGGGAGTCGGCACTCCCGGCCTTTGCTGGCTGCAACAGCACCGCAAGGCTTTCCTTCAGCTGAAAAAATCACCTCCTTAAAAGCCAAGGCGAGTTCCTCCCCCGGCTCTGCACAGCTCTCTATTGTTTCTTTTAATTTTATTTTATTCCACGTGGGACTCGGTGTCCCGGCTACTTTATTTTACAAACAGCTCTTGCTCAATATTTACTATGGCTCGCAGCTGCATCAGCGCAGGGACACCGCGCTGGGTTTCCAACCAGCCCTCCCGCGGCCGTTGACCCCGTGCCGATGCCGTGCCGCGGTTTTTTGTGCCGCGCTGCTCCGGCGGTGGGTGAATCACTGCCACGCTGCCGGCCTCCCGCGGCCAAGGCGTGCCGAAGGGCAGGGTGCGTGCACGGGGCACGGCGGGGAGCCCTGCCTCCAGGGAAATAAATACCAGCAGGCTGAGCCCTACCGCTCCCCTCCTCCTGCTCACCCAGGAGCTGGAACGGTCCCAATGCCTCGGAGACGCTGGAGGAGAAAATGGGAAGTAGTGGCTGGAAGGGCTCACGGGATCAGTGCTGGTGTCCCAGCTCTGCCCCAGAGTCCTGCTGACTCGGTTCCCACCGTGCAGCAAAGCAAACGCAATCCAGGGTCTACCGGCGCTCCAGGGCTTGGCGCCAGCAGGACACCAATGAGATGACCTGAAGGTTTCCCACAAGGTCACCCACCAGCTCCCTGCTGACAGCATCTTCATGGGGAGCAGTGAGAAGCCACCCGGGTGGGGACACGGATCCCTCTGGCAGAGAGAAGGTGGCTTTGCCTCCTGATGAGCAGGCGAGGATGGAAATCATCCCACTGGGACCCTCGATGTGATGCGCAGCCGGTCTGCCCAGCCTGAAACACGCGGTCTGGGAAGCACCGACCCAGTCCCCCCGTTAATCCTGACACACAAACATTCAAACCAGTGTCAAAGCTCCTGGGTCACTGTCAGCTGCTACAGCAGAAGCTTCTCCTCTGAGTAACCAGCCTGAAATCTCCCACCACGTCGGACATCTCTCCTTTTCCGCTGGCGTAATTAAACCTGACACCCCCAACGGGGGTCCACCGAACCCTCCACGGTCTCGCTACGGCAGCACACAGCTTCCCTCAGATACCAAGGAGCGACTCACTGGGCTCTTCAGCTCCGCATTTGCTATGATGCTGCACGGAAATTTAGAAAAAATAGTAATTTTAACTCTCAAACTTATTAGCAGAATCCCCAGGAACGCAGAACCTGGCCGCCAGACAGCAGCCTCACCTTCCCCTCCCGGTTTTCTAGGACAGCATGAAAATGTCTTTGCTCTGGTCCATCCTTCACCACAGTGAAGATTCTCCAGGCACCCTGTGCTGGTAGCCAGCACAGGGGCCCTGGGGCTGACTTTGCTCCGGTACCAGGCGCACACCTTCCCTGCAGGTGCTTCCCCTCCTTCCTAACCACAGAAATCTAACTCACCCCAATTTTTATTAATTATTTTTCACATCACCCAAACTGGGTGCAGAAGATGCGATGCAAACACACGAGCCCCTGCTGAGCCCTGCCCGTAATTAACCCAGCAACACCCGTAGGCCGTCTCTGAGCCGCTGCCCGGTGCCTTCGTTAGCAAAGAGCTCGTTACCCTTCGCTGCCAGAGCCGCTCGGCGGGGGGAGGTTATTGTGGGATGGCACGGGTGCTGGTCCCCACATCACCTGCACTGAGTGCCTGCCAGCGGCAATTAAATCAGCCTTCAAAGAGAGATCCCAGCTTTCCCAGCGCCATTAGCCGTGCCCTGGAGGGAACACGGTCTATTTTCAGCCACAATGACTTAAGACCAGGTCACCAGCAGGTTAAATGGGACTGCGCAGCATTATCTCCCTGCCCTCCCATTGAGAAATTAAACAGTGCTGCGAGCTGGGCAGCAGCCAGCCCTGCCAACGCACCGGGACACCCACCGAAAGGTAATTGTCACCTGCCCTCTCCTCCCCTCACCTTCCCATCGCCGGCCACGGTCACCCGTTGCCCTGGCTGCCTTCCCTCTGCGTGTGGCGGTGGGTGGGGGGCCACCACAGGATCGCCCTCCGGTTTGTCCCTGCTCGACCTCCTGTCCAGTACAGCGCGTTGCAGCCAGGCTGGTCCCCGGCAGCCCAAACCCAAGCGTGCTGGAAAGAGCCGCAGCACCCCCCGTTCTGCAAGCCCAAGCCTGCCCAGTGCCAGACCAGGGCTGCTCACCTCACCCCTTCCTCCAGAAATCAGGTGGCCCAACCACAATTCCTCAAGCTGGGGACTGCCCCGAGCCGCTGGTTTCACCAAGGTTTCATCAGGGCCACCAGAGAAGTGGAATCTCCCCAGAGCAGCTCAGTCTGCTCTGCTGGCAGGTCCAGCACCAAAACCCAACTGGTCACCCCATCACTAACACCTGGCAGGGCAGCAGCGGCTGGATGCAGGTTTGCTTTGCCTCCCAGGCCCTGGCCAGGCACAGTGTGACGAGCTGGGATGGCTCAAACCCCTGAGAGACACAGCCTCTGACAACGCTTATTTTAAACTTTCTTGTTTGCAAAGCAGCAGCCGCGGCCCAGCACCTCTCAGAGCCCCTCGCACAGGTGGGTGGCACTGCGAGGGGAAACTGAGGCACAGAGCAGCACTGCACCCCAGTCAGACCCGCACACCAACGCGCACGCGATCGGTGAACAGCCGGCAACCACCGCACAACGCAGGAGTCCCGGCTGTGAACAGAAACACCCCCGGGCTGCAGCAAGGATGTCACTGATGACCCAACCACGTCCTGTCAGCTCCAGCTTCACAGCTCCCTTTTGGATACGGCACGGCCGGGATGGGGTAAGTGCAAGGTGAAGCTGGAGGCAACAGCATGTTGCACATGCTCCATGTGCCACAGGGGCAAATGCATCCCTCTTCCAGAGCCCAGCGCTGACCTCCACGGCATCTTCAGAGACCAAAACCATCCCGGGAGATATTCAGGATTGGGCTGTGGACATCTGGAGCTGGAAGAGTGAGACCCACAGATGGAACACGATCCCGTAAGCCTCTTTTCCTTAGGAAACCAGGCTCAAAAGCTCAGCCTGTGCCCAGCCTCTCCTCCTGACCCCAGGTTTTTCCTTCCAGAGGCTCCTGCTCTCCCCACATCTTCCTGAACATCAGCCTGCGCCACCTTTCCTGCACCAAATTAGCCCCAAACGGCGAAGCGAAGGGGGTCTCCGCAGCCAGCAAACGCCCGGCACCGCACGCCTCCCTGACACCGATAGCAGGAGATAAACGCAGAGGCAAATATTATGGCGGTGCGGTTTAATTCCTGATGAATTATGCAAATCCGCATTCAAACTGAAGCACAGCCCTTGGGCTCTTGACAAATCACCAACCCGGCCCCGCTATCACAAGGCAGGGACAGCCAGGCCACCCTCTGGTGAAGCACTAGGTGGATGCTCTGTAGATGTACATACACGCACACGTGTAGGTGTTTGCACGTCTCAGCCGGGGAGAACAAGAAGCACCTGCAATAATGATCCAAGGCAGACTTCTGAGTTTCCCCTTTCCCCCAAATGCATCTTTAGCCCGGCTAGGGAAGGGCCCTGAGCTTTCAGGTCCTCCACAAGATGGAACTGGCTTGGGTCAGCAGTGAAATCCAAAGCAGGAAAGAAGCTCAAATTCACCGCGGCTGGGGAAATAGAGGAGCGAGGGAGGGGAAAGCCTCAAACACTTGTGCCAATACGAACGTCAGCCCCGAAGTTGAGGAAAGGAAGATCTGTCCACGAAACAGGCACAGAGAGGGCTCATCTGATGAAGGTAGGAATTTCCGAGCCCACACGAACCCCGAACATCCACGAAAGGCAGCAGAAGAATCGCCCCTTTGTGCCGCTAATCTCATTAGGGAGAACGCCCGGCTGCAGCGCTGGGATCGCAAAGGGAAACCCCGGCACGGCACAGAACGGCACGGCACGCTGCGCACCCCGGCACCCCGGCACGCTGCGCCCGGCCGGCAGAGCTGGAGAGAGGCGTGCCCGGCTTCATCCGCACCGCGGCGAGGTGCCTGCGCCCAGCTTCCACTCATCTGCCCGGATCCTTTCTCGCCAGAGCATTATCCGCTCGGCTTGTGTGTGACACGGCATGTGGGGGTTGCCCCCACCCAGCAGATCGGGACACAAACCACCACTGTGCGGTGACAACGCGGGGGCTGTTTCATCCACGCATCGCTACCAGCACTGCCGGCAAGCAGCGCAGAGCTGGATCTCTCCAAAAACCCTCCCTCTCAAGCATGCTGGCCATTTCAATTATTATTTTTCTTTTTTTTCAATTAAAAGCAATTAAACGACATGTATTAAAAGCCGATTCAAGCCATGGCGAACTCTGCTGAGAAGGGATGGGGGAAGAAGGGGAAGCACAGGCGGTAGACCGAACCATCACACATCAAAAGGGCTCTTTGCTCCCAGTAACACGGCGGGGTAAGATGGTTGGTGGCAGAAGCAAGAGCAACCTTTGCAGAAGTTGCCAGGTACACAGAGAGACGGGGCTGAGCACCTTAAAATCTCTGCCATCCCCCTAAAAAGGCAGGTTGTCTCCCAAACCCTCCGCCTCGCTCCCAGCCCACCATGTTCAGCTTGCCTGCCTGCATCCAGCTCCTTCAAAATGGCTCTTTGGCCACTGCTACGCTGGCAATAAAATTTATTCACAAGGTCACTTCAAGTCTTGCCGGATCGGAACACAACCCAGCCTCAGCTCTAACCCAGCCCTCCCTCCGCAGCTCCTTTCTGCCCATCACCTCCCTGATTTAGAGACACCAAACTCTCAGCTACCTTTCGCTTCCCATAACCGTCAGAGCACAACAGCTGGAGAGGAAAAGCGGAGCATATTGTGCACCCAACAGCTGATTTTCGCGGCGTGGAGACACAGCCCAACTGGCACCGCTGCCGTACGGCAGGGCTCCCCTGCGCCGGCCTCCCCGCCCGGCACCCACGGCGACACGGATACGGGCTCGGCGCGGCTGCCATCTCCTTAGCGTTTCAAGAGCTGGAGAGAAGCAAACAATTAGCAAAGCAAATCAATAGCAGAGAGAGATGGTGGTTTTCCCCAGCGTTGCAATGCCTGCGGACATACAGCTGTGCCAGCCTGGAGTGGAGCCAGCCAGGAACGCAGGGATGGGGAGAAACACGGGGAGAAGGGAACCCCCAAATCCTCACAGCCACGACAGACCGCGGCCCTCCAAAACTTGGCTGTTTAAAAAGAATTGCCAGATGGAAAAGCCAGTGAGGGGCTGCTGGAGCTGGACGCAGCACCGGTCCCTCATCCCAGCCCTGCAGGCAGAGAGCTCGGGCTGCCTCCAGCCCCCCGCCTGCCCCAACCCTGTCTGCATTTTGGGGTCAGTTCAGGGCCCCCCGCGCTCTCCGTTTCAGCAGCGAGGCAGAACAAAGCCCTCCCTTGTCCTCGGCACCTCGAGCAGGCGATGCTGGATCGCGTTACCTAACCCAGACCAACATCTCCTCGTCCCGGCAAGGCAGCTTTCGTGTCAGCACATGCCAGGCTGGCCCCGATTCCCTGCACCACCTCCCGCCCCGAGCTTTAACTGGACCAGTTTAGTACACGCTGAAAACACACGGAGCCTTGTTTCAACTCGTCAGGCGCTAACCCCAGCGAAAGGAGGAGATCCGACACCCTCGCGCCGGTCGCAGCCGCGGCTGAGCCGCAAGGCGCTCCCCTGGAAGGCTGCCCTGACGATGTTAATTCCCCTGAACAAAGCTCATTTCCATATTCATCGGAAGATGGTGAAATGACAAGATGGGGGGTTATTTACTATATAATTATAAACTAATTTCAGTTTTACCCTGGGTTATCCGAGGAAGGAGATCTGAAATTTCCCTTACGAAAGCCCTGCTCTGTGAACTATGTCTGCAGCGAGATTAACTCCCGGTGATTTCCATTTCTCCAACAGCTGCTGTGCTGGGAAAGAGCAAGAGCCTGTCCCCAACACCAGGGCCCTGCCTAGTGCCCCATGCCAGCCCCAGCTAGGGTTTCGAGCACTGGCACATCCTCCAGATGAAATTTTCCCTGGTGCACCATCAGCCGGGGCTGGGACCAGTCCAACCCCACCAAGGAGACCTGGTGCTGAGTGGGGAGACAAGGCTCACCGAAGGGGGGAGAAGAGCTGCTAGAAATCATGCTGATAAAGCACAGCTTTACCAGCTCCGTGTCCCTGAGGGAGGGGCAGGTTCCTGTTCCTTCAGCTGGGGAAGGTATTAGAAACCCTAACGCAGCAGAGGATCCCGCAGGACCTTGCTCCGAGCAAGTTTACGTCACCACGTTGGCCCTTGGGCTCTCGTCCGCAGTCCAAGCCCAGCGTCCCTACCACCCGCTACCCCGTCTGGGATGGGAACCTCGATAGGGACCGGAACACAGGCTGGACAGTCCTTCCCAGCCCTCCTGAAGGGTGAAGATGCTGCCCTACAAGCCACCCAACCACCAGAACCTCAGGGAAACCGTCAGAGAAATGCATTCACAGCATACCAGGGAGGCTCCCAAAAATGCAAGTCCCCTTTTTGTCTCCGTTTCATGCCCAGCGCAAAACCGACGCGAGCGCTCCTGCCTTGCTCCCAGAGTCTGGCTGCAGGCCCGAGGGAGCTGCAGGGACATCACTTAATGGCCAAGCTCTTCCTCCGCCCCCGGGGATGTCGGGTGTAAACGGGAGAGCGTGACGGGTCCAAGCACAACATCCCTGACCAGCACAAGCCAGCATCACCTCCCCGACAGCTACCAGGATGACTCCGCTCGCTGCTCTGCTTGAGAACACATATCAAAAAGCATCTCGTTTCACCAGGGCCCCAAGGGAGGAGAACCATCTCCGCAGGCAGGTCTCTGGCCGGTCCACATTCCTCCCGGTGTCACGCAGGGAGCCCCTGCCCCAAGGAGCCCCCTGTGCTCAGCCCCTCGCACCACCCCCTGGGCGGGCAGGGAGGGGGAACCGTGATTTCAAGGGCCATTAAACACCGATGGTATTTTCCTTGCAGCATCAAAACGTGACCAAAAAAAAAACCAGCTATGTGAAACCACAGCCAAAATCCCACCGCTGGTCTGGGAGCCCCACTCCTGCCCAGCCCGGCTACAGGGCAGAGATGGGCACGGCTCGGTCCAGCCCCGCATCGGTGCTACCCCAGGGTCTCCTACCAGCGAAGCGATTTTATCATGGATGCAGTTTCAGGAACAAATTGTGCTTCTGCTGGCACCGCCGACGGCAAAGCCTCCTCTGCAAAATCTGCGGGCTCAGCAGAAGCACAATTTTGCCATTATAAGGATGGCTACAGCGGGATTTTGCTGGCACAGCAAAGCTACCCTGGTGGGGAAGGGCAATTTAATTTTTTTTTTCCCCTGCATTCCTACCTGGCCCAGCTGTCTGGAAAACTTCTCCCTGGGCACAGGGGGACGGGAAGCAGGGATGGCCTCCAATCCACCTTAAATCCCTGCATTTGAATGCACATGCTAATGTGGAAGCAGGAAAGCGAGCAAACCCAAACCTCTCCCCGCCGCCTGACCGCTTTCAAGCTGGATTTAACAGCCAGTCAGCTCTGCTCGTACAGGTCTGTCCCTTTTCCCAGACGCTGGGAAGCATTTCTGAAGCATATTTTAATGCAAGAGGCTGGGCATTCTTTTATACAAACATGGGTTTGTTCTCCTAGCCCTCCCTTACGCATCCCACCCAAAAAAGGATACCTCAATACGTGGCAAAAAAAAAAAAAAAGCAAACTTTTATTGAGATTATTTTGAACTCTAAAGAGTCTTTTGGGGGTGTGGATGGTACCTGCCTGCACGCAGCCCCGCTGCCTGGCAGCGGCGTGGTCCCAGCACAGCCCTTCACAACCGAGACCGAGGGAGTTTCTCCCACCTCCCCCAAAACACCGACGCTGCCAAGAACATCACGCCCGCCGCGCGATGGAGCCGAGCCCAGGACGCCCGCTTGGACCCGAAGACAGCGGGGTAAGGAAGGAGTAAAAACACCAAACCCCCCGAATTTTGAGCCGCAGGGCAGCAGAGCACAGAGCGCTACAGTTTAATGGACTCAACCGCCCAGCTCCATCGACTGCAGCCTCTTTTTAGGCAACGTCTTCCCGGCACACTCGGCCGCTGCCAGGGATGAAATTCCATTGCAAACAGTCACCTTCCTCCCTCAGATCTTGGCAGGGCCCCGTGAGGAGCTCCCCGCGGCTCCCGGGCCCCCAGGACCCCCCTGTCCTCCTCGGGGATGGGGAGCTGGCGATGGCCAAGCAGGGGGACGAGGGACGGCAGCCCCGCAGCCGAGGGCTGGCTCCCCTCCCGCCTCAGCCCAACAAAGGGGCTTCTGTCCCCGTGGCCCCGGCTCGTACAGCAGCAGCTCCAACACTACCACGACATAGAAACTCCCCAGAAAAGAGCCGAGGGTCCGGGGGTCACCGGGTGCAGCCCAGCACCCGTATTTTGGCGCTGGGTTGCCGTCACGAGCAGAGGGAACGAGAAAAACAAGGAGTCGGCGCTGGCGATCGCTGGATTCTCAAATATGGCCAATCGCGCTATTTTTACAGGGGCGTATTTATTTTAGGAGGACGCTGGGACGGATTCAACAGCCTCTTTCTTCAGCCCAGCGGTATTTAAAGATCGGTTTGAACCGGCTCTATTTAAAGGCTTTGCCTCCTGCCTACTTTTCTTAACCCCTTGCACAAGCCTTTGTCTTCCACCCGTCCGAAAAACAAAACAAACCGAAAAACAAAAAACACGACGACGAAAAACCCAACCCACGCACCAACATCGACGCTGCCAACGCACACCTACGCAGGGCCCCTGGTAGCAGGAAGCAATCTCGATCTCGATTAATGTTGTTAAAACTGTAAAAAAAAAATAAAAAAAAATAAAAAAATAATAAAAATTAATAATAATCCCTGCCTATCCTGCTGCTGTGGTGTGAGGGAAGTTTCGACTGTTAATTGCACGTGTCTTTTTATTGCAGTTTATTTAGCCCGCTTGCGAATGGCCGCGGAGGAGCCGATCTCCCCGAGCCAGCTCGGCGAGCGATTAGCCCGGGGAGCGTGCGAGGAGAGCCGGGCACGGCCGAGGCGCTGCCGGGGATGAGGCAGCTTTTCAAAAGGCTTCAGAAAAAGGACAATAAAAATCAAAATCATAAGGATAGAATTAAAAAAAAAAAAAATACTGGAGGGATCACAAAACCCATTCCCTTTGTGAGGGGCCCCGAATCCAAAGCTCGGTCCCAGCCCAAGAGTTTGCAGTGTGGTGGAAAAGCTCACGGACAGGGGCAGGGAGCGGCGCTGGCTCGGCTCAGCCGGAGCTCGCCGCGTCCCTGCCAGGCTGCCTGGATTTCAGGAAAGCACCAGAAAAGGACATTTTGGGAGGGGAAATAAAAGAAAACAAACAAACAAACAAATCGGAAAAAAAAATCACCACCAAAAAAAAAAAAAAATCAACAAAAAAAAAAAAAATTAAAAGAACAACAACCCACACTCGGTTTGGCTTGAGACTACCCAGACGATTTTTTGCAGAGATCATCTTCTGCTTTAGTAGGAGGTAGAGAAGGGGGGGAAGTACCCAGGACAAAAAAGGGAGGGGAAAAAAAAGGAAAAGAGACAAAAAGGAAAAAAAGGACATGGGAGAAGGAAAAAAAAAAAAAAAAGAAAAAAGGAAGAAAAAAAAGAAGAAAAAAGAAAAAAAAATAAAAGGAAGAACGAAAAAAGAAGGTGTTTGCCCATGTGCTTGGCTTCATAGCCCTTCGCTTTACACCTCTCCTCCCAGCACCTGGGAAATTGGCACTGCCACCTAGTCTAAAACTAATAAATCTTTTCCCCTCGATTCGGGCTGCTTCCTTCTCTGCAGATGTTGGCAATCAGGTTTGCAAATTTCAAAGCCATTCATGCCGGGCGGCTGGGAGAAAAGCAGGTTTATTATTGCAAAACCTGTCACCCTCCCTGCGCCTAAAGTAAACTCCGAGTCACCTCTCTCCACGCCCAGGGGAAAGAAAGGGGGGTAAAAAAAAAGAAAATAATAATAATTTAAAAATAGAGGTAGAAAGGGAAATGAAACGGTCAGAAATCCCTGGCGTGCTCGGCGGGCAGCAGCCGGGCACAGGAGGGTGCAGAGCAGGCAGCGCCCTCCCGCTTCAGCCAGCTCTGCTGGGAAAGGGAGCTGGGAAATGGGGGAAAAACCTAAATCCCTCCCAAAAAACAAAGGATTTGAACGAAATAAATAACGAGCTAACCGTGGAAAAAAAATATATTACCCCCCGTTCATCTCAAGGTCTGGTTTTGTCGGGGTTTTGGGGTGTTTTTTTAATGCAGAGGCAGCCGTGGAGCTGCCCGGGGATAGCGAAGGGG
>WEIS01070754.1:0-10452 GCA_013389965.1 Todus mexicanus
AAACAAACAAACAAACGAAACCACCACAAAACCAGAGGGAAAAAAACCATGAAAAAACTCTAACAACAAGAAAAAAACAACCAAACAACAATAACAACAAAACCCCCTCAAACTTCATTGCTATGGATAGGGTGATAATCTTTTATTAAAGGCATAGGATTTAGGAGTTTTCATTTTTTAGGGGCGTTGTTGTGTGACCAGACACAAGACACTCATCTTAAAGCCTCAAACCCTGTGACATGGGCCACAGTTTACCATGGGGCATATAAACATGGGACAATCCTTTCTGTTTAGCAGAGGTGTTGTAAAGGTTATATCAGCATCTTGAATACAAGCAGAGAAGATGAACACTAGGGAAGTGCAAAGTTTCTGACTCATAGCTCTCATTTTGTGAGACCTTCGCAAAGGGCTATGTTGCAACCACAGAGTATGGATTCTTTATCATGGTGACCTATAGCAATGGAGCTTCACATAGGGTACCTGCAACCTGAATGCACTTGAAGGACATGGCCAAGCTTACATGGCACGTGCTGGGGCTTGTGACCCCTGGCACAGCTGTCTACAGTAAACCTAAACAAGCATGTCTTTAGCCCTGTGTCTCGGTGTAGCGTAGGCATAACCCAGAGGTCCCGTACTCAACGAGAAGTCCTTGTGCAGTATATACTGCAAAAAACGTAGTGAATTAGCTTGGTGTGAGGAGAGAGAGAAATGAATACCAAAACCTCAATGTATGTGTGTATGTGTGTAATAAAGTGACAATATAACAAGGGGTCACCATAATATTCTCTCACGCTCTTCGGGAAATAAGTGACCTTTCAGCAGGCAGCTTTATATTAGCTGATTTCTTAGGTATGCGAGTTATCTAAAAACAGTTGCTCCCTAATCTGCTCTCATCAGCTCCAGGTTATGGGAGTTCATAAATCCATGTACGTTTGACGCTAATGGAAAATCTGCATCGTGACTCCCTGGGGTGACCCAAGTGTGTGACAGTAACAAGCGAGCTATGCATTGCTTGGTTTGCCCACAAAAATACAAATAAAAGAGAGACAAAGGAAAGAGGTCAGTAAGATGGCAGCATTTATATTTGTTCTGCCTGAAGCAACCTTCACTTCCCAGAAACAGGCTCTCCTTTCAAAGTCCCCACCTACACCAGCCACAGTTGCTGGGGGACTCTCATCATTTGTCGTAATGCTCTGGCTGCACAACAAAGTGTGATTTCAGACAGCTGGAATTGCGAAGACCTGAGGGGATGCGAAGTTTTTGCTTTAATATGTCTAATTTATCATCTTCTCCCCACCGCTGCAGGAGAAGAAGAGATGCTGAACAGATCTGTCCAGAAGCATAATGAAACACGGCAGATGAAGTGGGACGCGACACAGTCCACGGTTCCCACAGACTGGCACATATGTGGAAACAAGCTGTTTCCAAGAACTCCAGTTCAGAAACTGTCTTCAGCCTTTCCTCAAACTCTGGTTCCAAATGGTTTGAGAGAAGTGAAAAGAAACCAGAAACCAGGGGCAGTGGGGAAAGGAGCGCACTTTTGTTGTTCTTCGAATTTGCAACTTGTATCTCAGCTTTATTTTGGGATGCGCAAGAATAGGGCTTCCTTGTGACACCCAGGTTACCTGAAAAGGTGATCGATAGCTAGTTGAGTCAAGAAAGCGAGGTCTTCTCAGCAGAACCTGTGTGCTGCTTGGTTGTGCTTGTGCAGAAAGCTGTCTGTTATTTCTGAGCAGGGTAAGGAGAAAGCCAGAGCAAAAAGTTGAAAAGATTGCTGTGTCAGGTTAGTTTGTAAACAGTGAGACAAAAAGGCTGGAATAAGAAGCCAGACAACAAGCAGGCCAAGGATGGAAAAAAAAAAAAAAAAGCAACAACACACACACAAAAAATCTTTTTACAAGGTACGTGTTCATTCTTCTCATAACTATGGAGCCATTAGGAAAAGTGTCTCTAAGGGTTTCACAAACTTCAGTTTCTTTCTGATGAGCATAATATCTCCCAGGTTACTGGATAGAAAGCTGAGAGGAGGAGGTGAATGGTCGCTGGGCATCCATGTCTGCTGTAATGACAGTAATAATATCATTTCCGGAACTGAGGTAGCTGCTTTCACCCCATACAGCTAAAGCACTAAGTCCTATCTTTCAGCCTGGTTCAGTATGAGCCCTTGCCAGAGCAGGGTGCCATTAGGTTAGGGACCATTGCAGCACAGCAAGCAGTTACCATGGACCCGACCCATCTGTAGTCCTGGCCATCTGTGCCAGTTTGGTACAAAATGGTACCAAATCAAACTGCTGCTCCTCTCAGTGACTATTTCTCTGCCTTTCAGGACCCAAATGATGATGGTGTCTACAGTCTGGTTCAAATCCCCAGCTGTCCAGTCCTATGTAGAGGTGATGAGGAACATTTTTTGTGTGTGTGTATAGTGGACACAGATGTTTCCCAACTGCCAATGACGGCAAAAAGAACAAGGTCCTCCAGCTGAGGCCATCTGAAATGCTTCTCACAAGCGCCAGCGCCATGACCAGCTGCACAGCGGCAACCAGAAGCTCAAACCAAGCAGGCGGGTGTGATGGAAACTGTTAACAGGTACCAAGTGTCCCTGACACGAGAGAGCAAGCTGAGAGGAAACGACAAAGGGATCAGAAAAACAGAATTTGCGATGCAGTGGTGAGAAAAACAGCACCTGCATCACTCGGACTTAGTTAACAGGGGGTTTTGGTTTGGTTTGTTTCAGGTTTTTTTGCATGGATGCAAACATTTAAAGCTCAAGTCTTGAACCAGTCAGAGCTATTTCACACGCACACACATACACACAGTGCAGAAAACACTCTTCTAACACCGCAGTGTGTGCTTAGACTAGTATTTTATTAAAAGGGGGGAAATGGAGAGACAGGGAGGGAAGCTAATGGCACCCTGGATGGAAGAGATCCCATTAAGACCTCCTACTGCATAAAGTGTTGAAACTGGGATGAGGGCTTCCTGAGCTGCTTCTATTAATACAACTGTGCTTGAGAGAAAAATAAATGGGGTTTTGGCTGGGTGGTCTCAAAGGGCTCCTGGATAGTTCCAGAGCAGAGGATTTCAAGCCTGTGTTAACAATATTGCAGTATATGGTATTGAACTTATTTACTATTCAGCCATCTGTAGTATAAATGACTGCACACCCTCCTCATCCCAGTGTTGGGGTTAAGGAGAAGTTACTTATTTTCCTGCTGTGGAGTGGGGTTATTGAGTTACACTTACCTCTCCCACACTTCTGCTGTTATCTTTAACAGCTTAACAGCTTTTTTAGTTACCTATTTCTGTCTTTCCCTCTGCTCACAACTCCCCTCCATTTCCCTTTCTTCTTTATTGTCTCCCCATACCTCGTTGCCCTTCAGTACTTTCACCTTAACATTGACACTGTTGCCATTGAATATCCAAACAAAGCCAGTATTCATCTAAAATAGAAGAGAATAAATTGGGGGTAGTTTGATGGCTCCCAGAAAAATGCTTACCGTACCAAACAGTCTCTGGGAGACAAGAAACCAGAAGAAAGATAGGGCATTTGCTTTGCAACATTTGGGATTTTGCAACAGTTCTCATGAATTGAATGCCAATTTTCTCCTACTGGTTTGCGACCCAAGCATTGTGATGAAAACAATGGCTGTCACTGATGCCAGTGTGTGTTCCTGCTCCATAACCTGAATGTCAAAGCAGCAGAGTTATGAGATAAAAGGCAAAATGGCACAGCTGATTAAAATTTCCTAAAGGGCAATAGACAAAAAAGTATCAGAATAAAAGGAGACTTTCTTCCCCAGTTCAGAGAAACTCTGATCAGAACTCTCACAGTTTAGAGGCTTCTACAGAGGGACAACAGTAAATATTTTCTTTCTCTTGTAATCAGTTTTCATTTCACAAGCATTTCAGACAGCCATCTGCTCCCTTTGCACTTCTTTCCCCTGCTCCTCCAGGCCCCGATATGTGGCAGAAAGTCCTTCCCAAAGGTAAAATTTCCTTCTGAGTGGCCGTGTTGGTATAGGTGTACGTAAAAGAAATTGCAGATTCCTGGATGACACCTTGAATTTTTTTCTGTGTCTCACGATATTTTTCTAAGCACACAGTATTTGCTGACAAGCGACTGAAAGGGACCTCAGGTCTCCCCTGCCCAGTCGCTCTCCTCTTCGAGCTGGTTCTTTCTGCTTGGAGTCTGGAAGCAGAATCTGTCCTGGGAAAAGCCTCCTCAGCAGTGAAACTGAGATGGGTAAAGTGTGAGGAGGAAACTGCAGGGCACAACACATTTGAGAGTGCCATCGTTTTTCAAAGCCAGGATAGCCAACCTTATTTTACTGATAAATTCTGATGCATAACCAAAATTAGCTTCACTTCTTGACCTCTGTGCAGCCTGGCCAACTCAGCATCCCAAGAATATGAGGAGAACATGTTGAACAGACCCTGTGTTTAAAAAGGTCTCATTTGTTCTTTAACCCCCAACCACAAAAAGCAGCATATACAAAGCTCAGAGAGATGTGAGTCAAAAAGGAAGACAGTCCTTTCTGAGTCTGTGGCCTGTTAGCCCACAAAGCCTGGGAATTCATCTCCTCCCTGAAAGTACATTGTTCTCACATGGGGTCAGGACCAGCTCTTGGGTCATGCTTAATCACACACCAACTTGCCAGCACCTCTCTTTGCAGTTCCTGCCAATATGAGAACTGGTTTTAAGTGAAATGCCTTTCTTCTTCCCCCTTTCTTCTCTTTGTCTCTCACAGATGCTTGTCATCTTTGTAGCCTCATGCCAGAATGGAAGGAGACTTTTGTTGCACCTCTGCTGTTTGGGGAAAGCCCTTCCCACACTAAACTTCAAGCTGAGTGCAGACACCACATCACAGGCCTGGTCCATGCTCAGCTGCCTCCCAGTCCTTCCCTTCTCACATCTCATGGCAACTTAGAGGTTCACCTCAGGGAACAAGAGATATGAGACGTCTGCCTCTCTGTGTAACGCAGACAGGTTTGGTGGTAATTGGGGGGATAAGTAGTAAAATAGAAATGTGCTGGTGCTCTTCAATGATGCGTGGAAATTAATGCAGCCACTCATTTTACCTCATTGCAGCCCCCAGGAGGGTACACAAAGGAGTGATCTCCAGAAGATGGGCTTGGGGCAGAAGAGAGTTGAGCGGGTTTATGCAAGGTGTTAGAGAGTAGGAAAATGGTGCTTCCTGGCTAAGATTCTCCTGAAGACATTAAAGATAATTCCTTATCCTGCAAAATCTTTCCATAAATTCTGTAAACCAGAGCTCAGTTGCTTTAGTAAGGAGATTGCATTAGTGTGGCATGGCTAACAACTCAATTCATTGCCACGGGTATTTTGTAAATCATGAACATTTAGCTTTTTCTGCAACCAATATTAATTGAAAGCATTTTTCCAGGTCTGTGGTGTATTGCAACCTAATAAAAGTTGTACTATGGATATGCTTTAGGATCTGTGGTTCATTTGAGTGCTTTTATTGATTTCTTTAATCTGTCCGAAATTGCAGGTTTCAAGCAACCTTTAGTATCCGAGCCAGACGCCTCCAATTAACTCTGCTCCTTTAGCTGAACGTACCAGGGAGGCCCAAGGCATTAAAATGAGTTGCATGAAGAAACCTACCAAGAATAAATATAATTGCAACCTAGGCTTATTGTTCACAATGGCTTGACCTCCAGATGGTAACTCACATAATTAAAATGCTTTTATTTTTTTCAAGAAAACAGACCAGAAAAAAAAAAAAAAGGAGAAAAAGAAAAGCCACACCCACAATAACTCCCTCAGTTTTCCTCCAGGCTCCAGCAATCTAGCACCGCTGCTTACTGCCAGGCTGCCCATCCTCTCCTGTGTTCAGCATCTTGTGCTCCCTGTGAGACATCCAGGCACCAGGGACGTGAGGTGTCATCACCCCAAATGCTGACCCAGATGGGTGGCTGCCAGCTGGAGGCTGAATCGCCTTTGCTCCCGCTGGAGCTAGTATTTGAGATACCGTTCTCCAGCTCTGCTGCAGGCAGCCTGGCATTACCAGCTCCTGCCTGGGTCAAGGACACGCTGTTCTCTCCTGCTGTTGTCACCACTGCCCAGGAGATAAACGCTGTGCCGGCCAAAGGCTTATCGCTTTCTGCAGCCAGGCTGTTCCCATGTGCGCAGCGAGGGTGGCTGGTTACGCTGGGAATCAGGACACCTGCTTGTGGAGCCTTTGCTCCTGGATCGAGCCCAGGGGTTTAGAAATACAAAGGGTTTCTGTCGGCGCTCAGCAAAGGGTGATATCGGAGGATGGTGGGGAGAGGGAGCCCTGAAAATTGCAGAGTTTTAGCCCAAATGGGTTACAAAGCTCGTCTGGGTTCATCTGACTATTGTTCATCTGTGTGCATAGCAGTTATGGGCAGCTAGGCTGAATGAGTCCTCCAGCATCAAGGTAAAATTTAAAAGAAGAGAGCTGGAAAAAAAACCCCAAATACACCAGGCGAGTGGAATTGCAAGAATTAAATGCTTAAGTAAAAAATGCACATTAGGCTTTGTCTCTGTACTAATGTGTCCTTTCTTTCAGTTAAATTGGGAAGTGCTTATCATAGCAATACCCAGTGCTGGCATCACAGCCTCTGGGATGGAAGTACAGCTTTTTCATTAGGTTTGTAAGCCAGCTGGTGGAAATAGTAAGAAAAATAAATAAATTACTATATATACAATTTTCTTTTTCTTCTTTTTCTCAGGTCTTGAACCCTTTGGTCAGTTGGATGACACTTACAGAATGAGCCCCTTTTCCTTCACACTCTGTAGGCAAAAAAAATCCCAGAGAAGCACACTTCAATCTTCTGCCACTGTCTGAACCAAGAGCATTTGCTCATTTTTCTAACTTGAAGCAGAACCAACTTCCAATGAGAGATGCTGAAATTACAGTTTTGTAGATGAAGGTCTTTGTATACCCACAGAACAGCTATGTCACAAGGGAAGCTGCACCCACTAGAGAAGTATTTGCACTTGCTCTAGATTGACCTGATTTGCAGGCTCTGCCCCCAGCAATAAGGGCCAATTCTCTGTGCTCATTTATTTGCTGTGACAAATTTCAAGGGTACCACATGCATACTAATGGTTACTTTCTCCCTCCTATTGCAGGCAGATGTCCCATGAGATTCTTGCCAGCAATACAGATCCAGTAGAAGGAGGAAAAGCCTGGAGAAGACACCTTTATGGCTATACATGAACCATACCTATCCTTTACCCCACAGAAGAGTAATGGTCTATTTGCTGGTGCCTTCATGGACCAAACCCCTGAGGTCAGTGCTGTTTGCATGCAAATCCAGACTGGAACAGTCTCAGGGAGGAGAAAATACCTCAAATTCTGTACTTTGCAAGCCCCATGTAATTACCTATCGCCATGTGCCACCTAGGGTTACTAGTAGAACGAGTCACATCCCAACCTCCCATCATGTCTGGGGTGTTCCCACTACACACAGCTGCAAAGGAGGGAGGGAACAGGCCATAATGCCAGCTGTTGGACCACTCAGTAACCTCTCTCCTGCCCTAGCTCTATGCAGCACTGAAGACTTTTCCTCCAGGACTGTGGCAGGGAAATGTCTGTTCAGAGAACGTAGGTTGTAGCTGAAGCTTCTCTGCCTTCTCCTGCACCAGGTCTCTTCACGTTTCCACACTCCTGGGAGGAATTGAAGCACGGTGCACAGTCAAGACTTAGCACCTATTGCCACCTGCCCTGCCTCTTGAAACACTCTCTCCCTTCATGCCCAATTTCCTTCTCCAGCCCCTCAGTTTCTCAGCCTTTCTCTTTCCGGCACAGCTGTTTTTTTCCTGTGAAAATACTAGAAATATTTTGTCTGAAACCTCCAAGAGGACAGTCAAACCCAGTGTAGACAATTTCAGTTCAAATTGTTCACTTCTGGTGAAGTCAAGATGTAGCTGAAATGAGGTCTGCGATGGAAGGAGCCAAGGAAGAAGCCAGAGGCCAAACTTTACCTGTTAGTGGGAGGAGAGTTGAACCCTGCTGGTTGGAGCTGATGGGGGCAGACCACAAACGACATGCACCAGCTCCAGCATAGCAGACCAGAGAACAAACAGCAAGAAACAGAGTGAGAGAGAGAAGCGGGAAGGGATTTCACCTTCTGAGATGCTCAGAGCCACTCATGGTCCTTATGAACTGACAAGTGTGAGCCATGAACAGAGAACAATGGAGAGATCCTGGTGCTCGTGGCAGCTCCTAGAGGAAAGAAGGAATAGAATCCAATTGTATGGTGAGGTTATCTCTCTCCCTCTGTCTTTCTGCATCCCTGTTGCCCTTTTCTCTCCAAGATTAGACACCTGCAGCTACTGGTTCAGGTTGTGCGGGGAACAGTTTTGCTACCTGTGGCTGAAGATGATAAATCTTAATTGCCCAGTACTCCTCAGCCCAGGGATAGGGGAATAAAAGGGTGACCCAGCAGAAAGCAGGGTACACACTGCCCAGCTCAGGGGATTGCTCTGACTAGGGAAACTCAGCCCTCTTACACAGCACCATTACCATAAACATTCCCTGTGGAGGTGCTTGCAGAGGAGATAGCAAGCTCACACCTATAGTGATGTTAATGGGAGTAGTGCTGTGAATCCTCCTGAGAAGGTACTCTGCTCTCCAGCTTTTCAGTGTAGCCATTTGCAAGAGTTTTGTGCACAGATCTGGACCTAATCTGCAGCAACAAATAATGCAAGGTCTACTTCTGATGATGTCATCATAGAACCATAGAATAGGTTAGGTTGGAAGATACCTTAAAGATCATCTAATTTGAACCCCCTACCATGAGCAGAGGCACTTTCCATTAGACAAAGTTGCTCAAAGTACCATCCAACCTGGCCTTGAACACTTCCAGGCATAGGGCATCCACAACCTCTCTGGGCAACCTGTTCCAGTGTCTCATCATCCTCATTGTGAAGAATGTCTTCCTTATATCTAATCTAAATCTACCCTCTTTTTCACCAGTCTGAATATTTTTGAAATGTCAAAGGGAAAAAAGAGATGGACAAAATCCAAAGCCACTTAGGGACAGTTAAAATGCTTGGTAGGAAGCTGAGGTTGTTGGTTCCGTGGTCCAGTAATGCCACATCATCTTCCCTGAGCCCACTCCTGTTTAAGGGGAGGAGCCTTTCACAGGAGCCTGTGTGCAGACACTGACTCCGGCAGCAGCAGTTTGCTGCCACTTAGAAACTTTCTACATTACGAGGCCAAAGCTGTCAGTTTGCTTACAGCTAAAAAGTAATACTCCAGCTTACCAAGGAGCCCAACCATCCATGGGAGGTGAGAACAGCTGAGCTTTGGGCTTCATCTAACACCAAGGGGACGCAGCAGCTTTGTCCTTGCAAACATCTGTCCGTGCATGGAGTTGAGTGAAAAGCCACCAGAAGCGACAGTCAGGGAGAGCTATATGAGGGAATTAGCTTAGAAAATAATGACTAACTCACACAGCCAAAACCTACCATTCACTGGAGTGAACTAGGCAGGTTCACCTTTGTTTTCTAACATTTTCTAGTGATCATAAAAATAATAGTCATGCTCTGCAAAGGCGATTTCTGGAAGACCAGTGGATGAAGAACTTCTTGACTCAAAATTTGATGAGGACGTGCTGAGCCATACTTTTTGGCTGAGGGAGGACTGACTGATTCATAAAGCTGGGAAAAGAAGAAGAAAGGGACGTCTCTGAGTCTAAAGCAATAGGTGCTGAGATGGAGCTGGTGCAGCAGCCTGACCTGGGTGACAGACACAGGTTGCACAGAGCAGTACTATCCTCCCACATCAGTGTGGACTAAAATCTGGGCCTGTCCTTCACAGTGATTGTGCACAAGGCCTGGAATGACAAAATTGTGATCTCGCTTGGACCGTGTGAGTGTTACCATATTGCAAGCACGCAGCCACCCTTGGACCTTCCAAAATGCTGAGCACCCTCTACTGTTTCTGGCCCTTCATGCCCTGAAGGTGTTCTAGCAACGGCTAGCAAGTTTACACCTCTCATATATGTATAGATATATACACATATATATTGAGAGCTAAATGGGTAAGTAGGTATACACATATATATATACATATGTATATGAATGAAGCAATTTTATTTAAACTCCTCAAAATGCATGCACAGACTTGGCAAGGCTTTCCTTGGCATGACAACAGCAGCTGGCTCCTTGCAGGGTCCTGATGAGCAGGGCTGTCCTGGCCCGCCACGCTGTTCCCCTAGAGATGAATTAGATTACTTATGAGGGGCTATTCGGTGTAAATCCATGGTGGAGTGCCATCTGCTGGGCATGTGCAGGGCGGGAAGGTTTGGGAAGGGAAGGTTTGGGAAGGTTTGAGAAGAGAAGAGAAGAGAAGAGAAGAGAAGAGAAGAGAAGAGAAGAGAAGAGAAGAGAAGAGAAGAGAAGAGAATAGAAGAGAAGAGAAGAGAAGAGAAGAGAAGAGAAGAGAAGAGAAGAGA